>PVJO010005123.1:0-101940 GCA_004026905.1 Hystrix cristata | reverse complement strand
ACAGGTAGCCTAGTGGAGACCGGAGAGTGGCGGGGGGCGCGAGCTGCTGGAGGCGGCGGCGCGGGGTGGCGCCAGGCCCGGGGGCCGGCGAGCCAGCGCGAGCCCGTCCCACCGTCTCCTCTCGCTCCCCGGCCTGTCCCCCATCGGTCCCTGTGGTGCGGGCGCCCGCTCGGGAGAAAAAGGTACGGTGCCGCCTCGCAGTCCCTTCGAGAACACCCTTGCTCCGAGGGCGGGCGCGCCCCACTCCCGGGGCCCCGCGCCGGAGAGGACGACGTCGTGGCTGGCGGCGCTGCTTCCCCGGATCCCCAAGGTCGCCGCTGCCGGCGGTGGCGGTGGGGACTTAGGCGGAGCGCGTTGCCCGCGTGCTGCGGCCTCCGGGAAAGCCTGGGGCGGGGGGATGTCTCCCCGGGGTCTCCTTTCTGTCTTGCCTCAGTTGTCTCCCTAGATTGTGGAACTTTGGACCGGGCGTGTGTGGGTAGAGAACTTTCTCCTCTTTGCTCGTCTCCCTCTTTCTCCTGTGAGCTCGGGGAGTATGAAGAAATTGATGTGGGGGGGGTCACCAGGGTCACCAGGGGAGGGCTGCCCCATCCCCGCCCCAGCGGGTGATCGGGACCCCGCTGGAGCCTCAGCTCTGCAAAGTCTTGGTGAGTGGCAGCTCCGGGAGTGTGTTGTCTGGTTTAAATTCAAACATCAACTTACCTTGCCTTGGGGACCTCGGAGTGGCATTTAAGTGTGGGGCAGGAGCGAAAGTGAAGCATTATTTGTAATCCAAGGGCGACTTGAATTTTGTAAAGGTAGTCGGGAGTGCTTTTCTTGAAGTACAATGATGAGAAGGTTCCCTTGGTGGTGAGGAAATTCATTTTGCCCAGGAGAGACAAACAGAAAGAGAGAGAGGGAGAGAGGGGGAGAGGCAGAGGGAGGGAGAGGGAGAGATGGGGGGAGAGAAACGATTCACTTTGGCATCATGAGTTTGAGTCTTGTTGCTACCACTTGTTAGGTGTGCGACTTTTGGAAACTCACTTCTTTAAACCTGGAAGTATTGCTGTGGAAATTCAGTGAAACGATGCAAGTAAAAATGCTTGGCATAGTGCTCTGAGTGTTAGGCATCCTTTTCGTGAACTTGTTAGAGATGAAAATCATTTATATTAAGGTAATAGCTTCTAGGTCAATGTAAATGGAAAGAATTTGGGGAGTGAAGACAAACACACCTGTGTCCAAAGTGGTCCCAAGGTGTATATACCCATTGTTGTTTTCATCCTTAAAATAGCAATAGCAACCTTGTTGTTCCTGCATGTAGTAGGTGTATCTCTACATGTTTAACTGCCTATGTCTATGTCTCCTGTGTTCCTATGTCTTCTTAGCATAATGGTAAATGAAAAAAAAATTTAAAATTGGGAATACAGATTACCATTGGAAGTTTTCTGCTCCCTAGGCTATAAGTGAGCAGAGAAGGACAGAAGAGGGATAGAGAAGTTGGGTGTGGTGATGCAAGGCTGTAATCTCAGCATTCTGGGAGGCTGAGGCAGGAAGACCCCTTTTGAATCCAGCCTAGGCAATTTAGTGACTTAGTGAGATGTCTGAGTAATTTTTTTCACCAAGCAATTAAGTGTAAACAACTAAGTACTTATATCCTATCAACTCAGATGCTATTAGAAAAAATGGTGCATATAAACAGAGAAAAAGAATATTTTTAAGTAATCTCGATTATTAACAGGATGTGTGTGTCTTTATTACTCAAACCTTGGGAGTGTATTGGGCACTGCCACTTCCATTTCCTCTTCTATGTTAATTTTTCCCAGACCAGCTGCTGTCATAACGAGCACTGAAAACCCAGTTTTGCACACATGTGATGTCATTGTTAGGGGTGTAATGGGATCTGATGTTGAAAATGAATTACCTCCAGTGAGTTCAGCAGGGTCCACCACATTTAGTGGACTATGTTGCCACCGAAACTGTCAAGTGACCTAATTGCCCCTATGAATTTGTGGCAGTTGCCAGTACCCAGGCAAGGGGTGCAGACTAGTACTTGAACCTGGAAGACATTATGGCAAGTGAAATATGTTAGTCACAAAAGAACAAATACTGTATGGTTCTACTTACGTGAAGTTTGGTACCTGGAGTAATAAAATTCATAGAGACAGAAAGTGGAACGGTGGCTGTCAGGAGTGGGAGTTTATGTACTATTTTTGCAGTTTCTATGTGAAACTAATATTATTTCAGAGTAAAAAAAATTTTTTTTTTTTGTGGTGCCGGGGATCGAACTCAGGCCCTTGTGCTTGCAAGGCAAGCACTCTAATCACTGAGCTAAATCCCCAGCCCCTCAGAGTAAAATTTTAAAAAGTAAAAAAAAAATCTGTTAATGATGTCCTTTTACTGGACTGTATCAAGGCACTGAGGTTAGGGACAGTGCAGCATGGCCAGAGAGCCAGAACGATACTCCCTCTCCTTCCCACCTCCTCCTTATCCCTAGTCAGGGGGAGAGATGCAAGCAATAGCGTGTTTTCTCTCATGGGGATGTCTTTGTTATTTACTAGTGATTTACTGTTCAATGCTGAAAACCAGCCATTGACTCTTTTAGTAAAGTAGGAGTTTTTGACCTCAGTTCACTGGTAAGCTATACAGTTCACTCCAAGAGCTCCCTGAAATTGCATACTTGAGTGAACGCCCATATGTATATCTGAGGGGAGGTAGGTCCACAGCTTCCATCAGATTCTCGTGGATCCCTAATCAAGAAAGATTAGGCAGCACTACAGAAGGACATTGTCTATGGAGCCCTGCCCACTCTTAACAGGCTCCTTCTCTTGAGTGTGTTAGCTCCTTCTGGTTCTTTTTTCTCCTACCTGCTTCTTAAGGTTTGTTCTGCTCAAACCTGGAATAAGCCTGAGCAATCCTTTTTTTCCTCAGAGCCTCTGGCCATTCACCTGGATGCTGAAAACTCCAGGTTCCATTCCCCAAGGGCCAGACTGCAGGTGAACACTTCTGGAGTCCCTTGTCGGGCAGATGTGGAAACAGTCTGTCCAGTCAGCCTCGCAGCTGGCACATCTCTCCCCTCCCTCCTCAGGCTCCAGAAAAACATGGACCAATATTCTGTGAGGAACACAGCTGTGGAAAACACGTGAAAATATGGTACTAATGACTCAAGTTTGCACTGGAGTTGGAGTTTGGTGGTAGAGCACTTGCCTAACATGTACAAGGCTCTGAGTTTGATCCCTAGCACTGGAAAAAAATAATTAGTTAATTTTAGTCATTTTTCATGTGCAGTACCCAAACAGACCAGGGCCTCTGGCACAGTGAGCAAGTACTCTTACCGATGAGCCACTGCTCCCGCCCCTTAGGGAGAACAAACTTAATTCTGAGGTTGTCTTTTGGTTTATACAATATAAATATACAGTATGTAAATAAAACATAATATGTTCTACATTCTTTAGTATTAAGTGATTTAGGGAAGCAATAGTATTTATATTTTAGAAAACATGTTAATATCAGTAAGAATTTACGTAATAAACGGGGCTTTCCAGTTACTGAGACTAGTTTTTGACTTACCCAAAGTGGCAACCACCCCACTTTGGTACAAGTGCTCAAATCCAGGGACACTTTACCACTGGCTCTTTTTATTTTTTATTTAGAGACAAATTCTCACTAAGTTGCCCGGGTGGGACTCACACTTGTGATCCTCCTGTCTCACTCTCCCTGAGTGCTGGGATTGTAAGAGTGCACGGCCAGGCCTGGCTATCAGCTTTTCTTATACATGGGATTCCTCAAAATTTGCATTAATCTTAGAAATCCTTTCAGAAGTAGTGACGTTACTGTTTTGCCAACACACGTGTGTTCTGTTAAGGTAGGCTGTGTGTTCTGTTAAGGTAGGCTGTCCACCGTAATGAACATTTCCGAGTTGGTGTGGCTTAACCAGTGAAGGTTCATCACTAGCTCACATAAAGCCCTGGTCACTCCAGGTTGGACACCGTTCCTGTGTGGCATTCCTTTCTGTTGCTCAGGTATCAAAGATCCTTCCTTCTTGCAAGACTGCCATTTTCAACAAGTGGCCTCCAAAATCACTACCAGGGTGAAGAGACAATGGAGGCAGCATACCGCACGGACACATCACTTCTGTTCACATTCCATTAGCCAGAGCCAGCTACGTGGCACTGCCCAGATTCTAAGAGGCTGGTAGTTTCCAGATTGTTTCTGAAAGGGAAGAAGTCTCTTTGGCACATAAGTAACCATCTTGTATACAGATGGGCTAGTCTTTATTACTGGTCACTTGAATGTAGCCCCTTTTGGTTCTCTTTCCTTCTACCTGCTCCTTAAGGATCTTTCTGCTCAAACCTGGAATAAGCCTGAGCAAAAAAAGCCTGGAATTAAAGATGTATGTTAGATATTAACATATTTAATATATGTTAGAGGGTCTAGCTAGTGGTAGAGTGCCTAATGTGTGAAGCCCTGGGTTTGATCCCCAGCACTGGGGTGGGGGGTGGGGGAAACCAGTAGAATGTGCAAGGCCCTACAATTTATTTTTGATTTTCCAAACAAACAAACACACACAAAAGTTACATTTTCATAGTGTAAGGTGTGGATGGGCTTTTCATACGGGAAATAATTTTATCATAATTGCTATGTGAGCAAATATAAGTGGTATTAAGCCATCTAGGTTCAAACATTTATTAGGGAATAAAGCGTATCTAATTTATTGAGAGTCAGCCAACCATGTAGAGAATTGTACATTTGAGAAAGATGGAGCAGAGAAAGATTAGCAAAGGACAAGAATATGCATGTCTTAATGGCTTCTTGAATGTTATCTTAAGAGTTTAAAGCTACTTCAAGCTGCTGGCAGTAGGTTAGTGTGAAACTTTTTTCTTGTTCAAAACAAAAAGTCCTTGCTGTGGAATGTATTACATAATCACAAAATATATGTGCCATTTTTACTTATTTGCTGTTATGGGAAACTAGTAAAATTTGGACCTGCTTATCTTTTTTGCTCGAGGTCAATTTGTGGTTAGGAGGGCACCATCTGGCTGTATCCAGCATCTGACAGCTACAAATGGGACATGTGGAGGGATTAGGGGAAAATCATGTGAAAGATCCCAATACCCAGTTAGTCATAGAGAAACCTAAGCAATGTGTGTCAACTATAGTAATGTTCCGTTTATCCACTAATAGTGAGTACTGAGCTGTATTGTCAAAGAAAAAGGTCCAAATAATAAAATTTGCATTCTTATTTTTATGAGACAGAGTCTCATGATGTTGCCTAAGCTGACCTTGAATTCCTAGGGCAAAGTTGTCTTTTTTTTCCGCCTCCCCAGCACTGGGGATTGGACTCAGGGGTTTGAACGTTCTAGACAAGCACATTACCACTAAAGTATATCCCCAGGCCTTAAGTCCTAATATTTTAAAAAAGTTGTCATATTTCATGGTTCCCGTGTATGTGTAGGGGAAGAATAAGTACTACTTGATATATACATGAGGGTAAACTCACAGAAAGAGTAACTCTCAGAAAGGGGGCTTAGAACTGGCTTATCTAGCATCTTCAACACAGAACAACAAATTTTTAGAGAAACAAGACAAAAGAAAAGGACCTTAAGTCTTTGGGGGCTGCAAAATGTTGGAAGGTAAATGTATGGAAAACTAATGGTAGTTAAAGTCTAGTTAGTCCAGTCCGTTATGTAGAGTCCTCTGGTGTCATCTTCAGGCTGCTAAGAATGGATGTAAAGTTAAATGTCCTTCCTAGTTGAAAGAGCCAGAGGGACACTTGTAAATTTATGTCCTGCTTTTAGGCAGAGGGAGAGCAGAGAGCTTTGTTTGTGTCCATTTCTTCTCAGTTGGCTTCAGTTTAAAATAATCCTTATGCCAAAGTGGCATATTCTGTTCCCCTTCACTGGAATTAAAGATATATCAGAGGGCATAGGTCAGTGGTAGAGTGCCTAATGTGTGAAGCCCTGGGTTTAATCCCTAGCACTGAGGGGAAAAAAACCAGTAGAATGTACAGGGCCCTGGTTCAATCCTCAGTAGGGCAAAGAAGGAAAAAAAAAGATATGCCAGGGCAAATAACAGCCATGGGCCAAATCCAGTGAACTGCCTATTCTTGTAAATAAAGTTTTATTGGAACAGAGCCAATTGGTCATGCTCATTCCTTTACCTGCTGTCTACAGCTGGCTTTACAGTAAAGCAGTACGGTGACAGAGTTGAGTAGTGAAATAGAGACCATGATGGTCCACAAAATTTAAATATATTTTTGATCTGTTCTTTTACAGGAAAAAGTTTGCTGACCCCTTTACTAGACTTACGATTAGTATAATACTGAGTAATTCCCCTAGTTGGAGCCTACTCTATCTCTCTGGCTTACTATTATCTCATGGGAATAATAAAACCTGCATGATATAATATTAAAATAAATAAAATGATTTTAAAGTTAAATTAAATGATCTTGAGCAAGTTACTAAACTTATCTTCCCATTAGTTTCTGTCCATTCTCCAATCAGTTTTCTTAGACCAATGCCTGTCAAACTCAGCTGGGGATTTAGCTCAGTGGTTAGAGTGCTTGTCTTGTAAGCACAAAGCCTTAAGTTCGATCCCCAGCACAACAAAACAAAACAAAACAAAAAAAACCAAAAAACACCGAAAAAAACCCCACCAAACGTATCATGCATAAGAGTTGTCTGAGCAGTCTATTAAAATTCAGGAATTGCCGTTCTCGGTCGCTAGTAGGTCTGAGAAAGTACACATTTAGCAAGCATCCCAACTTCTAATGCAGGTAGTCTGTGGTCCTCACTTAGATTACTCAGGCCTTGTGACAACTTGTATTTTATGCCCTAAAAATAGTTTGTCTGGCAGCTCTAGGTATGCTTCTTGCCTCAACCAGCACTGAAACTTTGTCTACTTGATAGGGGAACCAAGAGGGGAATGCCCAGTGGCATTAATCGTCAGCATTATCCTATAAATCAGCTCACTTACTGCCTGAGCTCACCTATGCAGACATCTGCTGCTTTGTTTCTGTGTAGAAAAAACAACAGGAGACTTGGCAGTGGGACTTTAGTGAGTGTAACATGTTTACAGTGGAACTCAGTACACCTCTTGATGCTAAGAGCGAACAACTTTAAGATAAAATTAGCACTATTGCCCTTGGTTAGCCAACTTTTTAAAAAAAAAATCAAGGTGAAAGTTACTAGTAAAAGGAGTTACGAAGAGAGGAAGAACCTAAGTCCTGCGCTTTATAGAGACTTTAAGAATGGATGCTTGTTTGATTGTGAGGTCTTTAATCTCCAGAATATCTTATCATGGGTTACGTGATGCTGAATGAATGGCTTGCTTACCCAAGTTTTTGTTTTCTTCCACATGTTGTTCAAAAACTTTAGGAAGAGCTGCAAAACTAGTAATGAATAGTTGTGAAGCCCTAGAACATGTTGGGTTTTTATGCAATCTGGAAAAAAGCGGGACCATAATTTTAAAAGTCTCAGAACTAAAAGATGAAACAATAAAAACCCGAAGAATCAAAAAACATGTTTACTATTCAGAACCACTTTTTAAAGCTGAGGATCAGGGTTGGGGTTGTAGCTTAGTGGTAAAGCACTTGCCTAGGATACACCAGATCCTCTGTTTTGTGGTGATTTCCAGCTCCACAAAAACAAAAAGCGAGATGAGATGCTTTAAATTATTTTGCATCTTTGCCACCATGCTGAAATAAAAATCTGGGTGTTTGGGTATAAATTAGGGCATTTTGTACTTTAAAATATAAATACTTTATTATCCAATGAAGGATTTACAGCTAGAGATCCTCCTTTTCAGAGATATAGGGAAATTGATTTTAAAAAAATGATTGCTTCCAGGAATGGTAGTACATGCCTGTAATCCCAGCACTTAGGAGGCTGAGGCAGGAGGCTCACCAGGAGTTTGAGGCCAGCCTGGGATACAAAGTAAGTTCAAGGCCAACCTGAACTACCCAGTAAGACCCTGTCTCAAAACAAACCAAAACAAAACAACAACCAAAAAAAAAAAAAAAAACCCAAAAACTTGCTAATAGGGATTTAAAAGATCCCATATAGGATTATCAAAGGAGTCTCTTAAATAATGAACCCCCTTTTCCCCCATGATACTTAATATATAACTAGAATTACTAAAATATAAAGTACATCTTCTTTTAAGGAATCCTTCATTGTTAGGAAGGTAGAAATACTTTTGAAAAATGTATTCTCAAACATTTTCTAAACAAACCACCATCTTCAATTGTTAGCTCTACATCATTCCTTTCCCTCCTGCTCCCAAGTGTGTAATGGATCTGATTTGTCTCTAAATGCCAGAACTCTTTTCCTTTCTATTACTAAATTCTGGAAAGAGGGCCATTTTGAAGAAAATAATCCTTCATTTTCTTGTGTCTTTAATAACCTGTATCTTAAAATTTTATTATTATTTCGATACACCAGAATCCAGTTGTCTTGGTGCTCACTGCATCCATCTTTTTAAATCCTAAATAGACAAATTTATATTTTCTCCCTTGGTAAAGAATCAGAAAGTACCAACACTGTACTTACAATTTACTGGTTGTGTAAAAAGGCATGTTTTTATGTGTCTGAAAATGGGACATAAAATATTGTATGTTATTTTGCCCCAGGACTTCTGTGCAGTTTCTTATTACATCCTCTGCCCCTGAACCTTTTTGAAATTCCCTTAGTGTGAGGGACATTTACTTTAAGAGTAAAAGAATAAATCTTAAAAGACATTTAGTGTATGCTCTGAATTTACTAGCTGACTAAGTCGGATGGAAGTCAATATCTCAATTACATACAGCATACTTCTTACGAGTATTAGTGAAAGATGTGTTCAAAGTGAAAACATGTTCCCCAAATTTAAGAATCTCTGTAATAACTGACAAATTTCATATTGAAAATAACATCAGAGGCTCTTAGGGTATTTATGTGATGGGAACAATGTTATGTTTCAGTGCTAAATCCAGAGGGAAAGACCAAGAATTGATTGTAAACTGCTCAGATATCATAAATACCCAGCAGAGCTGCCTGAGCCCCACAGAATAAATGATGTTCATTGGGGCGGAGTGTCTCATTGAGCTAGAGTAGGGAGGCACACTGTCTTACTGTTTTCCATGAAACCGAATTCCTCTACCTGAAAAATAATTTTAATAAATTGTTTTCGAGACTGGTGACCCGTTCGATCTCCTTATTTATTTCTGATGTTTTCTTTGTGTTTAGCCTTAAGGAATGCATCTGAAAACCCCAGGTCTCCACATGCAAACCCGGCTGAATTACCTCGCTTGCAAATGGCCAGTAAAGATGCCCACGACGGCAAGTCTGTTTCATGAAAGGCTGGCAAGCCCTAGAGAGAAGAGAGCAGGCCTGGCTGCCAGTGAGACCTGGGTTCTGATTTCCTGTTTGACAGCAGCCTTTGTGCCCTCTGCCAAGTACCTTTCCTGCTTCTGTGGCTAGGTTTTTCTTTTTTTTCTTAGAAAGGTGACAGCTGGCCTGGTGTTTGAGACGGGTCTCCACTGATCATTCCCTTTACTCCCCTAGATTTAAGCCACAGGGACAGTTTTCCCTTAACGAATAATCAACTTGCAAATATCCTCCTGACCACCATTCTGGTGAGGAAATAGAACTTGCCGGTCACGCCAAAAGCTCCTGCCTGTGTCTCATCCCAGCCATAACTCTCCCTTTGCCTCCCAAACTAACCACAGGTGGTCTTTGCTTTGTATGATATGTTGCTGTAAAAATGATAGTGCATGCTGAAACCCTCCTAAACTACCTTGGTACAAGTGGAAAATTCCTCTCGCTCTCAGGCCTTTAAATTTATTTTACTTTATTTCACATTTCTTATGATGGCGTCTCGCTGTGTTGCTGAGGCTGGTCTTGAATCCGTGGGCCCAAGCAATCCTATGTCTCAGCCTCCTGAATAGCTGGGACTACAGCAGTATACCACTATGCCTAGCTAAGAACCTATGACATTTATTAGCAAAACATTAAAAGCCCTCTTATTGTCT
Source organism: Hystrix cristata (assembly GCA_004026905.1). Classification (NCBI taxonomy): domain Eukaryota; kingdom Metazoa; phylum Chordata; class Mammalia; order Rodentia; family Hystricidae; genus Hystrix; species Hystrix cristata. The sequence continues at coordinate 91,958 of PVJO010005123.1, read as the reverse complement.
GTTGTAAGTATAGAGGGAAATGAAGAAATATTAAATTTAGAACACTGTCATTTAAAACATTAACAAAATTAAGAATTGAACTGTTTTGGAGCCAAGCGTGGTAGTACCTGCCTATAATCCCAGCACTCTAGGACGCTAGGCAGAAGATTACAAGTTCAAATCCAGACTGGACAATTTAGTGACTTAGTGAGACCCTGTCACAAAATATGGAGGGAAAAAAAAGGGGGCGGAAGGAGTAAAAAAGGGCTAGGGATATAACTCATGCAAAAGCCCTGGTGCAACAGGGTCCCCAGTGCAACAGACAAACACACAGAGAGAACTGAGCTGCTGTATTTTTTTGTGGAAAAGGTGGTTTGAACAGTGCTTGTCTTCTTTTTCTCACACTATAACTTAAGCAAGCATCGTCTTCCGTATGCCTTGATGAGTGTTCACACTTCTTTTGAAGTTTGAATCAACTTCCAACATTTTATCCTTCATGCTTTCAGGTCTGTTAAGTGTCTCCAGGAGTTCCTTCAATGAGAAGTTTTTGCTTATGTCACTTATCTTAACTACTTTTCTCATTTATGTCAATAAGTTTTTTTCATGAAGTTCTTCCAAGGGCCCATGTAGGGTATTTAAATTGTGGCAGTACCAGCATTCCCATGGTCAGCTGTTTCTCCTGCAACTCTGTTTACATTCCATTCAGATTTTACTTCCAGTGTTACTACCACTTTTCACTTCACTGCTGCACTTTCATCTTCGTTGGCCAGTTTCCTTTTTTGATTATTCATTTTCTTTTCTTTTGGGTGGGCTGGCGTGCTGGGAATTGAACTCAGGGCCTTGCGCCTGCTAGGCAAGCACTCTGCCACTAAGCTAAATCCCCAACCCCCATTTTCTTAAAATGTTAAGTGGGTCTGTCCCCAGAAGGCTAGGAAGCCGCACAGATACTTGCTTTACTAGCTATTGAACTGTGTAATAGGTGAGGTGACCAATCACAAACAACTTTGAGAGGAGTGTTGTGATTGGTCAGTGATCATGATATACATCTATTATTAGGAAGTTATCTGTGGCCTGATGCTTGTCTGTTTTTCAAAAGATAATACACTCTGGTGATTGAAATTTGAACCATGTTGTTAGGGAACTGTGGAATGAAAATTGTGCATATTGGAAGCGAGTAAAACGAAGACAGCCTGTATGATTCCTTTCTGTGTATGCAGTGCTGGGGTTGGAACCCAGGGCCTCACCTATGCTTGGCAAGTGCTCTGCCACTGAGCCACACCCCAGCCCTGTCTGCAAGATTCTAACCTGTACAGTAGTCACTTCCTTCTGTGTTTTTTATAGTTCTGTTATTCAGATATGCATCTTTAGGCACTATAGTTTACTGTTGATCTTCAAATGTTTTTTGCTATGTCTTTTAAAAAAAAAAAACTATATTAGTCTGCTAGCCATAGAATGGAGGGTTTAAATGACAAAATGTATTTTCTCATGGTTCTGGAGATTAGGAGACCAGGATCAAGATCTCAGCAGGATTGGTTTCTCTTGAGGCCTCTCTCCTTGGCCTGCAGATGGCCACCCTCTTGCTATATACTCAATACTATACTCACTATACTTGCTATATACTCAATACTATATACTCAGATTGTGGTACCTCTGTTTAGTGCACACTGGATGTCTCTGCCTGTCTGTTCTAAGTTTGCCAGTCAGACTGGATCAGGGCACACCCTAGTGGCCTTGTTTTAACTATTTTTTCCCATGTGGGGTGTAGAACCCTGGGCCTCACACATGCTAAACATGCTCTCTACCACTGAGCTACATCCCCAACTCCAATTCCAAGATTTAAATTTTTTTTCCCCTCCCCCTTTCCTCCTCCTTCTTTCGTAGTACTGGAGTGTGAACCCAGGGCCGTAGCACTGAGCTATATCCCCAACCCTTTTTTATTTTTTGAGACAGAGTCTAGCTAAGTTGCTCAGGCTGGACTCAAATTTGCATTCCTCCTGCCTCAGCCTCCCATAGTACTGGGATTACAGATATGCACCACCAAAACTGGCCAAGATTAAAAATACTTTTTTTTTTTTTTTTTTTTTTTTGGTGCCGGGGATTGAACTCAGGGCCTTGTGCTTGCAAGGCAAGCACTCTAACCACTGAACTAAATCCCCAGCCCAAAAATACTTTATTTTTAATAGTCCTTGTTCACTAGTAACAGCTCAGAATCATTTGTTAAATAAAGATATTTTGGGTTCATTTATAAAGGAAAATTTGAACCATTATTAAAACACCCTAAGAGTATAAGCACTCAGGTACTGTACTTAGTTTAAACTTTAAGGGCTTCAGAAGTAAGTGCAACATTTAATCCAGACTCTTGTGAATAGAGTATTCCAAGTAATGTGGAATCTTTATACCTTTGCAAATTTGTCCAATAAATGAGTAGTTGTCATGCTGAGTTTCATATAGTATGAGCATATCTTTAAAATATTACTAAATGAATAGATTTGCCTTCTGCTTTACTGCACAGGCACATTAGAGCCAGTGCTAGTTTTAAAAATGAAGTGAAAGGGGTTTGCAGTGTTTGAGTTCTTTTAGAATCAGGCTGTTTTGCAAAGTTAAGGCTATTGAAATGTGTAGCAGAGATGGATGAATAATAATTTTTTCCAGACATGTGATATAAGCTCCTTGTTGGCTTCTGTCTGCCTTAGAAACAAGATGTCTCTGTGCTGCAGGATGGAGAACTGTAGGGAGATGACTCTTCCTGGTAAATGCTAAAGAGCACAGCGATCTTCACCCATGTAGGAGGTAGGATTACAGCGACCTATTAGGATAACTAGATTGCTTATGAAATGCTAGCATCCTCAGGTCTTGGTCTGACTGTGGTTCTTATGTCTGTGTTCTGTCTTTCAGATTTAATATGTAGCATTTCATTTTAGAGATGGAAGAAGGTCTGTTGGAAAAGACAGTAAAAGATTGTTTTCAGGGAATTCCTATACCAGACTTTTCCTCTTAAACTGATCCCTTAAATTATTGGAGCCACTTGGTTATTTTTAGTGCAAGGAAGTGCTCTACCATTAGCTACAACTCAATCTAAAGGTGTAATTTTTAATAATTATAAAATATTTTACATGGATATACCATAATTATATAGGTTCCCTCTTACTGGATATTTAGGACACATGTAGAATATCATTTTTTAAAATACACTGAAACTATGTATATAAATTATTTTTTCATTAATGTTTTGTATTCTATCTAGTTAATTTTTAAAAATGGATTACTAGAAATTAAATTACTGGTTGAAACATATAGGTACTTTTTAAGGTTCATTCCATACTTTCCTAATAATTACATTTTAACAAAGTATTTCATCAAATTGTAGATATTATGAGTTTTTTAAAGAATATATGGAAACTGTTATTTATTTAATGTAATAATCTTATTTTACAAAAAATGTAGAACTCATTTTTGGTCCTGACTTGATAAATCTTTATCGCTGAAGGAGCTCATCCTAACTAATCTGTCTTGGTAAGACAGTCTTTTGTTGGGTCCACTTTGCAAACAAAAATATGATAATGCATATCTGGGTACTGGAAGTATGAATCAATCTCTTAATTTATCATTTAGGCGTAGAACTGCAGCCTTTCAGTAGTAGAGTCTTGCCTTTAATAAGGTCTGGGATAATGGAATAAATACTCCTTTAGGAAGTGTAGCTGGGGAGAACTGTGATTCGTTCTGAAAGTTAAAAAGCTATCACTGTTCTTTAATAAGATAATTTCATCACTAGTGGTGATATTTTATCTGGTAGTCTAAATTTCTACTTCCACTGGTAGGAACTTGACTTCATTTTAACCTGATCAGGTGTCCAGTTTTAGAAAAAAGATAGCTAGAGCTTGCTCACTGATTAATAATATTTTTTCCCTCTAAGATACAGAAAACATTTCCTTAGTCCCTTGCAACTTGATCATCTGTGCCCCTTTACAGAAATCTCAAGGCCGCAAGAGTGTGTTATCTACAAGCACTTACATCTGTCAGGCTTTTGTTTGGAAGCCAGAGCGGGAATGTCACATGATACACAGGAAAAGACCCTGTGATCTTGCCTATTCATTTGTGACCTGTGGTAGTTTGTCTTTTAATAACACCTTCCCCGAAACTTCCATCTAAACTACCTTGTAACTTCTTTGGGGAAAACAGTATACATTTCTGTTTGGAGTTTTTAATCCTAGATTGTGAGTTGAATTTACTGTCTGCATAGATCTGGGAGGGGTTATTGGTGGGACCCACCATAGCTTTTATATCAATTCTAGGCAAGCTCTCTGCAACTGAGCTACACTCCCAGCCCCCATCTTAGCTTCTACAGGCAGGAAAAAAATCCTTGGGAAATTGGGCGGGCTAAGAAGGGGACTAGGAGATGTTGCCATATGCAGCTTGAAATTTCAATAATGTTGCCTTTGTGTGTATTGAAGGGAGGGGAAATGGAGGAAATAGATGCATTTTCAGATAATTGTAGTCAAACCTAAACTAAAAAAGACACAACCTGATAAAATAGGAGGGAAATTTTACTTTCTCAATTTGGCCTAAAAAGCTCAGCCCACGCAGATTCCCTTAAGAATGTGTAGTGCATATAATTACAAATTGTTTTGCATTTGCTTTAAATTTTTTTTTTTTTTTTTTTTTTTGGTGCTGGGGATCGAACTCCAGGCCTTAGCACTTGCTAGACAAGCGCTCTGCCATTGAGCTAAATCCCCAGTTTTTTTTCATCAGTTTTTTCCTGGTGCTATGAATTGAACCCAATGACTCTCACATGTGAGGCAAGCACTCACCGCTGAACTACATCCCCAGCCATAAATTATTTTTTAAAATGTCTATCATTGCAAAGTGGTTAATAGCTAGATCTGGAGCGAGGTCAATTTAGGAAAAATCCTGGCTCCATTACATGCTGTCAGGGTGCCTCAGTTTCTTTCATTTTAAAATGGGGGTAATAATAGTATCCACCGCTTTAGGTTATTATGGGCAAAGTACATAGCCAGCAAAATTAATATATTCTTTATAGAAAAGTAGATGTAATATAGAAATGAGCAGAAAAAAAGGTAAACATTGCCAATCCTTCTACCCATTGTTAGCTCATATTACCATATCGGTACATACTTCTCTCTGTTTTCTGTATACAAAATTGAGATCATACTCCTTGTTATTTTATAACTTTTCCCACTTAGTAATGTATCATGAACATTTTCTCATACCACTCAGTTTTTAACGTTATATATAAAAGGTAGAACTATTATGCTGAATGGATATATTTTGGCTTATTAAGCTTGTTTCCAAATTGTTAAACTTCAGGTGGTTCCAGTTTTCACTCGTACATGTGATGCTTTTTGCACATTAATTTTACACTTCAGATTACTTTCCTTGAAGGAAAATGGAATTGCTGAATCAACAAGTATTGTTTATATTTTTAAGGTTTTTGACACACATTGCCAAATTGTCCCCCACAAAATTTTGCCACCAATGTGTGGCAGTTTGTGGTTTTCCCTTCTTCTCAATATTGATTATTCTTTTTTTTTTTTTAACAATTTTATCATTGTTTGATTTAAAGAAGGCTTTAAAAAGGATTTTTTTTCTAAGCCCTTGTACTTCTTTTTCTTCTCAGTGTGTGAAATACTTGTGAATTTCTTATGTGCTTTTTCTTTTCTTTTTTTTTTTTGAGATAGAGTCTTGCTGTATAGTTCAGACCGGTCTTGAACTCGCTATGTAGCTGGCCTTTAACTCCTGGCAATCCTCCTGCCTCAGCCTCCCAAGTGCTGGGATTACAGGCGTGTGCCACCACACCTGACTGCATTTTTCTTTTCAAATATTCACCCTCATGTAAATTATCAATTTGTAAGAGATCTTATATAGAAAAACTATTGAATGACTTCATTAATATTTTTTTCAAGTAAACTTCCAAGAATTTTGTTAAACTAAGGTAGGTCACTTAAGCTTCATCCATGAGGTGTCTAAGAGAAAAATTACAAATCAGTTGATATTTATAATACTACAAGACATTATTTATAAACGCAATAAGGACAACTTTTCCCTCTGAGTATACCAAGTACTTGTTTGTGAGTTGATATAATTTTCGGAGTTAGCTTTACTGGTAGAATATGGCTCATTCATCCTTACTGGAAACTGCGAATCTCATTTCCTGTGGTATCTATGATAGCTTGATGGATCCCTCGACTATTTGCCAGACACCATCTCACTATTTAGACACTGTCAGTCACAGTGTTGATGTGCTGTATTTATCAGTGACTCCCACAGACGAGAGGCCAGAGGGACCACAGCATGTTCTAGACCTGAGTTCACAGTACTCAGTATCATGATGCATTCAGTGATTTGAAAGATGGTATTCTTCGAAAGACCAGATGGTTGCAAAAGGTTTCTGCTTCACTGATTCTCTTTGAAGAGGACCACAAGGCCTGTCCTTGTGCAGGGCCTGTCATTGTTGCTCGGCCTCGTGCTCATCGACCCCTGAAAGCACCCAGTGTTGCCTGTGTTGGAGGAAACATTATCTGTGCAGCATTTTGAGGCTTGAGCACGAGCATGTGTTTTTGTAATACTTGGAGCTGCAGTGAATTCCCTTAGAACGCAATTCAAAATGTTACCTGTCCCTTTGAGTACGTTTCAGCATTTAAAACTGCTGTTAAGAATTCCTGATCCCTGACAGAGCTCCTTAAGCAATGAGGCTCTCCTTCCACCTTTACATCCCAGGCTCCCTCCAGGTGTCCTCGTAAATATTGCTGACAGGTAAAGAAAAGGTCCTCAAAACCGTGCGGTGACCCACACCAAGCATGCATGGCTTTGGGTCTTAGGCCTTACAGCATACACATTGTTATTATTATTATTTTTTAATAATTTGGCATCTCACTCTGAAGAGATTTCAGTTCTGGCTAAGAAAGCCTAAAATTTCCATTTTACCTAATAGGAGATAATGAAGGTTTTTGTCTTACCTCTCTGGTTTTTTTTTTTTTTTTTCTTTTTCCTCAAATGTTAATGACATATTCTTCATTACCTAAATAGTGCCTGTGTGTGTGCATGTACATGTTACCGGGGATTGAACCCAAGACCTTCGCACCGGGCAACATCCCCAGCTCTTTTTATTTTTTGAGAAAAGATCTTGATAAATCTCTAAATTGCCCAGGCTAGGACAGAACTTGTAATCCTCCTGCTTTAGCCTCCCTGAGAGCTGGGATTACAGGCATGTGCCGCTATACCTGGCTTGGTTTGGCTGCCTACTCTCTTCTCTTCTGTTTTCTCACTCCCCCCACAGTGCTATGGTTCCAACCAGGGTCCATCTCATGTCAGGCAACTGCTCCAACATTGAGCGACACCCTAGTTTTGGAAGTTTGCTTAGAATTAATTATTTTTACTTTAATTTTTCCAAATGTCTGAACATAGTCTATACCTTTTCCTAGCTATCCTACATAGTATTTCTCTGGCAATTTAATTTTTATTGATATTGTGATATCGTTTTGTAAAAAATTGTATTTGGAGACTTGTTTCCTTACTATTCTCCCTTTAGCTCCTCCCTTCCCCAGTTTTATCCCGTCACTCCTCTACCCACCCACCCACCCTTCGTGTATAGGCCTGTTTATTTTCCACCTCAAAAATAACAGTTAAGGTCCAGCACTTGTCTTTACTAATGAGACCCTAGAGCTGTCTCTTGGTTTTTGGGTTTTCTTTAGAACTGTTGATTACTTTTGCACTGTTATGGTTTGTGTCTAGATGTCCCTGCAAAGCCTCATGTGATCATAGGTGGGGTGTTTTCAGAAGTGGCTGGATCTAGAGTGTGTGATGACTAAATTAGTCCACTGATTGGTTTGGCATAGTGCTGCTGGGATCAAGGACATGATGCTAGGATTAAGGGTGCTGGGATTAAGGGTGGAAGTGCTACCCACCCTAAAGGCAGATAGCCTGGATCAAATACAAGGGATGGAAAAAGCTTGTCTATCTCTTCTTGCTTACCTTGCTCACTTCTGACTGTCGGCCATGCCACCCTGCCTTGAAGCCAACCAACCATGAAGTGAAACCTCTACAAACTGTAAGCCAAATAAACCTTTCCTCCCTTAATTTTGGGTGTCAGGTATTTTGTCTCAGCAATGAGAGAACAGTAACTAAGGGATGCACCTTTCCATACTTAACCTGATATTAAATTGCAGAGAAGAGAATGCACAGGGATCACCTGTTTACAAAATGTGGTATTTAAGTAAAATTCTTAATGTAAAAATTTTACTAACAGTTATAGCCTCGTATAATAACCTCACCCTTGTCTTGAGCAGCTTAGGGAGGTTGTGGATATAAGATGTTTCATCATAGATATCACTATTTGTTGCCCCTACTTTAATTCACAACTTTGGCTTGTACCTTGGCCACACTGAGCTTTTCCTGCTCCCAAGGTCAAATTCCTTTAATTTGGAAGTCCCAGCAAGTAGCCACTGGTTTAGTGTGTCCCAGCCACCCTTAGGAGTGGGTGACTGTGCTGTTTGCCTGTTTGATAATTCCTTCTTAGCTGCTTCAAGCCTCTTCAAACTGGGCCCCAAATGAATTTCTGAGTCTTATCAGTTGCTGCCCCTGGACCTAAACTTGCTCTGTTGGCCTGAGTAGTCAGTCTGCCATTTTTTGAGCAGGGCAGCACTTCTTAGCAGCCTTCCTGCTTCAGAGAAAGCCAATCCACCTTGGAAGCTGAGATCGTTACTCTCCTCTGGCATTCTGGACCATATCCTCCGTCGGTAGCATTCCTCCACATCTGGTGGCTCCCAGGTCACTCCTCTGGATTCAGCCGTGCTTTTGTAGACCCTTTTTCTCTTGCCTGAGAGTAGGAACCAGCTCATCTCCCTCCCCTCAGGAGACTCAAATTGGTTGGCCTACAGTCTTTCATGTGCTTTTGTTTGTGTGTGTGGTCCTGGGGATTAAACCCACAGCCTTTGCACTGAGCTACTTCGCCAGCCTTTTTTTAATTTTTTTATTTTTGAGACAGCATCTTGCTAAGTCTGAGTTGCCTGGGCTGGGATTGAACTTGTGATCTTATCTGCCTAAGCTTCCCAGCTGCTGGATTTACAGGCTTGTGCCACCACACCTGGCTCTATCTTTATTCTTATCCTTCAAGGATTACCTAATTTTAAATCCATTAGAAAATGCTGGTGTGCTAGAAGCATAGTGTATATTAAGTATAATAACATTATTTCATAGGGTAATGTAGCATGTTACCATTGGTTTTTCTTTTTTTATTTTATGAAAAAATAAAGTATATTTTAATAACCAAATAATAAGAGAATAACAATAGTTATTACACTATGTATCATTATCTTCAAAGTAGGGGATTACTAGACAGAGTCCAAAATGCAAGATGGAATCCAAAAAGATTCTTTTTTTTTCCCTCAAAAGATTCTTACAAAAAGGAAACAGACTAGATAACACAAAATTTCTTTTCAGCAAACTAAAGTAAACTTTTAGTATAAGTGAAACAAATTAACTTATATATTGAAATATTTTTAAAACAACAGGGTGTGTGATTTAGGGAAGTATTTGAACTTCTCCCTACTTCCTATTTATCTATCTTCTATTTTTCTCTGTGCGCGGATGTGTGTGTGTGTGTGTGTGTGTGTGTGGTTGTGTGTGTAACATACTGTTTCTCATAAGAGAAACCATGTAATATTTGAGCTTGTGTGTCAGACTCATTTCACTTAACATTATGTTCTAAAGTTGCATCCATTTACCTATGAATGCCTCAAGTTTATCGTTTTTATGGCAGTATAGTATTCCATTATATATAAATACCACATTTTCCATATTCATTCATCTGTTGATGGACTTACATATTCTTTCCAAGGCCTAGCTATTATAAATTGTGTTGTTGTAAGCATGGGTATGTATGTACCCCTGTAATATGATGATTTTAACTCTTCTGGGGTGATACCTAGGAAGGGGATAGCTGAGTCATATGGAATTTCTACTTTTAGTTACGAGTGGTTTTTCTGAGGAGTTCCCAGACACCGTCAGTCTAGTTAGTGGTTAGACTTCGGCTGAAAAATTGTCAATTTACAATGCTACAGATAAAGGAGGAGCAGGAGGGAGAGTTCATATGTCAAACTTCTCTAAGTAGCCCAGTGTGTGCTGCTGCACGATTCATTCAACTTCTTTTTATTCTTTCTTCTTTTCTTATCTCCAAAGCTTTCGTTAGCTTGAGATAAAGAAGAATGTTCAGATTGTATAGTGGCTCCTGAATAAGTATCATCAGAGTTCATAAAGGTATTTTCATCTCAGGAATTTTAATATCAGTTACTTTTAGAATTTTTTCTCTTCTTTTTTAACCTGAAAGAATGCCAGTACGGTATTACCTTGGATATCATCTAGATATAAAGGCAATGTTAATTTCACTTTGTCTCAAAATTATTTGTTTCTACACTGGCTCTTTTACAACTCTACAGAAGAGATTTAACTTAACCTGTGTTCCTGACCTGATCAGAATTTTTGGACTTGGCATCAACATATAATGAGAAATTGGTCTTGTTTATAAATTGTCAGAGAGCAACAATCCCTAGTCTTTGTGTATAAAACATGAACAGATGCATGGAAACACTGTCTACTTAGTAAACAAACCCAAATCTAAAATGTGGCTGTTTCCTGTTCCTGCATAATCATGCATAGTATTCCATGACTACTGTCAAATCAAGGGTAGCTATACTCTAAATTCTGTTTGTGAAGCTGGGAGCTAAAGCATAAACAATCTAAAGCAGTGATGATGAACCTTTTAGAGACGAGTGCCCAAACTGCAACCCAAAACCACTTATTTATCACTAAGTGCCAACACTGCAATTAAACCCGAATACTGAGGTTTAAATTTAGAAAAATACAATTCATACATTCAGAGAAAAGCAGAATAACAGAGCTCTCAATGATCCAAACAGCCCATGGCAGCACGTGTGCATAGCTTCACCATTACTGATCTAAAGCTGCTTATTTCAAATGCATTTGTGTGGTAGCATGTGTACTGGCAAGCATGTGATTGGGACATGCAGAGTGGTGTCAGCACCCTTGTTTTTGGCTGGTTGCCAAAGATAAAAGCATCGAATGGAATAGAACAACTGGGCAACAAATCATAGCTGTGCGACTTTTTATTTAGCAGTTATTCTCGATCTCTCACGTCACAGCTTTTCTGAGGAAAATGGCACCTCCTATAGCCTCTGCTCGAAAGAGCCAGTCTGCCCTACCTGGACTCTACTTGATTGTTATTGTTATCTTTATATTTGTACATGTATGGCTTTGTTTTTTGTAGGACAGATTTCCTGATCTGTGGGAGTACACCGTCTAAGAGGGTGAACATTTATAGCTTTCAACAAACAGGGCCAGTTGTCTTCCGGAAAGGGGGTTCCCATGTGCATGCTCACCAACACTGAAAGTGGAACCAACCTCCGAGTCATGATGGAGTCTCATGGGGTTGTCTGTGGACGAGAGTTTACCCACCATTTTCTAGTCAAGAAGTTGATTTTTAGAATGGTTACGAACTGTTTTAAACAGTATAAAAACAATTTAAGATATTCTTAGGAAAGAACATTATCATAAATACTTTAAATGAAAATATAATCATGTTAAGGAATCTTTTCAAATAATGCATAATCCTGTTCTTGATAAACTGTCATTTTTTGCAGCTTACCCACTACCATCTATGTATGTCGAGTGTAATTAATGTGTATGTATTTTCATGTTTTACTTCTGTCATAGAACTGTCTCATAAGCTGTTTCCTGTTTCTACATATCCTGTTAATGAACTCTGTGAGCATATTTCCTTCCCATCTTTTTGTAATTTTTTTTTATTTTATAATTTGTAACCAGACTATTTATGTAAAGCATCCACATTTTCCATGGTTAAACCCTTTTAAAATTTCATTTCTTCTTATTTTTTTTTAAAAAAAAGGCAAAAGTTTTTTTCTAATTATGACTGTAATTTGAAATCGTTACTAAAAATTGGAAAATAATCCCAGTCATCTAAGATTCCATCACACAAAGGCAAACACCATTAACATTTTGGTTTCATACCTTCATGTACTTTTTTCTTTAAAAAAAATCTTGAGACGTTACTCCATCAGTGGTTCTTGCTTTGGGTTGGTTGTGTACCCTTTCAAAAATCTGGAAACACTCAAATTAAGAACTCTTATTTTATGTGTAAATTCATGCTTTGTGCCTCCTACAAAACATAATAAAGTAGGCATTTCTTTATAATTTGGATTCTCATGAGTATTCACCTCTGCTAATTATTATGCATCAAAGTATTTCTTCCCTTCCAAATTCTTATGTTGAACTCCTAACTTCGTACCTCAGGTTGTGATCTTACTTGGAAATAGAGTTTCTACAAAGGTAATTAGGTTAAAATGAGATCACTAGGGTAGGCCTCATGTGACTGATATCTTGGTTGGGGACATACATACACAGAGGAAAGACAATTTACAGAGACTTAGAGAAGATGTCCTTTTACATCCAAGGAGAGAGGTCTGTAACAGTCCTGAGAAGGAGCCTATCCTGCCATACCTTCATTTCATATTCTTAGCCTCCAGAATAGTGAGACAGCGAATTGCTATTATTTCAGACACCCCAGTTTGTGGTTTTTGGTTATGGCAGCCCTCACAAACTAATATACTGCCTAATACAGACCTTTGGATGAATATTTACTTAGTGCCAGGTGTTGGGATTCTAGATCAAAGATGTGAAGTTCTCTGTCTTTAAGGTGTTTCGACTAGTACAATCATGTAGAACCCTGGGATCTTGCTAAGATGGATGTCACAAGGTATCATGGAAGTCCAGGAAGGTTTCCCAGGGGAAGAACCACTACAGCTGAGTTTTGAATAACCAGTAGGAGCTTAATTAACTAATTTCCTATTGTTGGACACTAGGATATTTTTCAGCTATCTATTTTTGTAAACATCTTTCCTGAGTTTTTAGATGATTTCTTTAGGTTAGAGTCCAAGAGATGCACTACTAAGACAAGAATATGAACCCAGAAATATCACGGAAAGCAGTGTGTTATAACTGGCCTCCCCTTATCCACAGGGAACATATTCCAAGACCCCCAGTGGATACTTGAAACTGCAGCTAGTACTGCAATTTGATTTGTGAATTACGCACAGTAAGAGATTAATAATAATAACTAGAACAGTTGTAACCATATTCTATGATAAAATTTCCAGGATCACTACACTTGTGCTTTGGGATTATTTTTAAGTAAACTTAGGGTTACTTGAACATAAGCACTACAACACTGTGACAGTTTGACAACCTAGATGACAACTGAGTGACTAACAAATGGATATGCCGAGCAAAGGGATGATTCTTGTCCCAAGTGGAAAGGAACAGGACACTGTGAGATTTCAGCATGTTATGCAGAATCTCATGCAAGTAAAACTTGTGAACTATTTTTTTTTTTTTTTTTTTTTTTGGTGCTGGGGATCGAACTCGGGGCCTTGTGATTGCGAGGCAAGCACTCTAACCACTGAGCCAAATCCCTAGCCCCATCTTGTGAACTATTTATTTCTGGAATTTTTCACGTAATATTTTTGTACCATGGTTGACTGACGGTAACTATAACTATGGCAAATGAAACTGCATAAAAGGGGGGAACTACTGTGTTCTACCAAACTGAGGTTTCCTGGTTTTTCAAATCATCCTTTTATTGGATAGCAGTCTCCCTAATGTTCTGTTTCCATTGTTTTGCTATTATAAATAGTGCTGTTATATACATTTGTTTGCATGAAAACTTTTTTGCATAATTCAACTTTTATTTTTATCTTTTGCAGTGGTGGAGAATGAACCCAGGACCTTCACACTAGCTACATTTCCAACCCTTTTATTTTTTTAAATTTATTTTTGAGTTATGTCTTGCTGAATTGGCTAGGCTGGGCTAAAACTTGCTATCCTCCTGCCTCAGCCTCTCAGAGTGCTTGTAGAGTTATTTTCTTTAGTGAAAGAGACGTAGAAGTAGAATTACAGTGTAAGAAAAGACAAATAATTTTTCAGAAATGTTGATTTACATTCCCAAATAATCAAGTGAAATTTATTAACAAATTGACTTGATTTATTGTGGTCTTTTATATCGTACGGAATGTGTTAAAATAGTTCAGCACTTCTCTCTTTTGTAGCTTGAATTTTAGTTAGAAAGTAAAGTTGGGTTTGCATCCATTGGAATAAACCCCTTTCTCCCATCTGAAAGACACTTCCTTTACAGGGCATGATACTGTTAAGGACTTGCCTGTACCATTTTTGTGCCGATTTCTGTCTAGGGGATGTGTGCATGGGACCTCCTTTTATATTCCTCTTGATCATTGTCTATGTGAAATATAACAATCCCAAAAGATCAGCCTTCCAAATGAGCTATTTCTGTTCTCTTCCAAGCCTCTTTCAGAATAACTCCTGTACTCATCACCAAAATACTAAATCCCACTTACGTTGGCAGCATGTCTACTGTAAAAAAGAATTGCAATCATGGTGACCCACTGGGAAGAGAGTACCTGAAGGGGACAGGTTAGAAACAACAGGATGTTCTGTCTCTGTGAGAAGCCTTTGCTTGTATTGTTTTCTTCATTTTCAAGGGGAATATGAGTGCATTTTATTGACTAATGGGATAACACGATTCAAGCATTGTAACTTGAACCTAGCTTTTAAAATCCAGTTTTGGGGCTGGGGATTTAGCTCAGTGGTTAGAGTCCTTGCCTAGCAAGCGCAAGGCCCTGAGTTCAATCTCTGGCACCAAAAAAAAAAAAAAAATTATCAGGATAAAATCCAGTTTTGTAAATTGACTTATGTGATATATGGTGTAATTTTTAAAAAAAGATTCCCCACTGACCAATTACTTTTTTAAAACTTTGTTTTTGAAACCAGGAAAAAAGGCAAAGGCATACTTACTCATATTTTATTATTTTTATTTTTTTACAGCACTGAGGATTGAACCCAGGATGTTTGCCCTGAGCTACATCCCCATCCTTTTTTTATTTTTTATTTTGAGAGAGGTCTTGCTAAGTCAATAAGTTACCCAGAGTGGGCTTGAACTTGTGATTCTCCTGCCTCAGCCTCCCAGAGTGCTAGGATTGCAGGTGTGCACCACTATGCCCAATTAAGTCATATGTATTAAACATTATGAATGCACACAATGTGATGGGGTAAATCTGTTATCCTACCTCACACAGATAACCAAACAATTGAGGACATACCTGTCCAAATTAATATTATTACCTAGTGTTTTAGTTGCTTTTCTTATTGCTGAGACATAATACCCAGCACCAAAGTTAAAGGAGGGAAGGTTTATTTCAGTTTATAGTTTGTAAAGGTTTCAGTATGTAGCCATCTGGCTCCAAGGTAGGGTGGTATGGCAGCAGAGAAGCAGTCCATGGTGTGGCAAGCAGAAGTCAGTGAGCAGCAAGCAGCAGCAGCAGAAGCAGCAGAAGCAGTAAGCCTCACTTTTCCTTTTATCCTATCCAGGTTACAAACATTTTTGGTGGTGCCACCCATGTCCAGTGTGGACCTTCCCATTATCCACACCCAGAATTTTGCTAATCTCAGTAGGTGGACTAATTTAGTACCACACACCCATTATCACATGCTCTAGATCCAGCCAGTTCTGAAAAGTCCCACATATGAATGTGTGTGAAGCTTTGGCAGGACATCTAGATACAAGCCATAACACCTAGTATTTAAAAAAAATACAATGATGCTCAACCTTACTAACAATAAATGAAATATAGAGTACACAAAAAAAAGATGTGTTTTACTATCAAGTCCTCAAAGGTAAAATAAGAATGTACAAAAAATTCTGATTAGTATATACCTATGTTGGTGGCTGTATAGGAAAATGGTACTCCCTTGTTGGGAGAATGTTGTTGGGAATGTAAATTGGTGCAATCTATGTGAAGGGTAATTTTTCAGTAATTATCAACATTTTATATACACATATCTCATGCATTTCCTTCTCACTTTGAAAGATAAGAATCTTGACAGCTGTCTTATAATGTCATTAGGATAGTGGCAGTGGTGATGGAGGTGGCACTGGTGGGGCTGTGGTGATTGAAGCATTTACTACCTACTACTGTGTGAAGTTCTTTCCACATCTGCCAGAGTGCCAGGGGACAGGAAGGGTCAAAACAGTTCTCTTGATTGTTTCACAACATAGGTAGAAAGAGAAGAGAATATTTCTGGGGAGAAAGACTCTTGCCACTGCCTTCAATGAGGTAGAAACTGTTGGTGTTCACCAGGCCGCTGTACACACAGAAGGCTCTTCCTAGGAACTGCCTCCCCGCTCTGCTTCCAAGTCCTAGACCAGCATTAAGATTCTACCCTATGAAATATTCATAAAGCTCAATTAACCATAAAACACTTTGTAAACATAAATGCTGTGACCCAAATTATATCAGCAGCCTTTTGAGAAATGGGGGAAGACAGCAAAAGGAATTTAAGGGAATGGCATCCAGCAAGCCAACCTTGCAATTTTCAAACTGTAATAAATGGGTCATGGATCTGCATTTGTAATTTTAGAAATGACTAATGCTTGGACCTTTTTTTTGAGCATTATAAAAGCAGCCTCATCTCAGTATAAATTGTTCTTTCTACATTACACAGATTATGTTGCTTTGTAAATCATTATTTTTATTCCATAGTCATTTTGTTTACAGGTCTAAAAATTGAGAGACTCTGTTCTTAAGGTGGCCATCTCACATCAGATGAAGTCCTTGATGCCTAATTGGCTTGTGCCAGTGCCCTCATCCCAGCCTACAGGAAAGACCCCTTGTCCACCTATACATGAGGACTGGAATTTTTCATTGTCAGAAATTCTCTCTAGCTTATGTAGATGCTCTTTCCATCTGGCCATCAATCCTTTATCCTGCTGAGGGAAGCCCCTGAGTAAATCTGCTCTTTGAATCCTTCATGGAGTGAAGATGCTTATTCTCCTAGTCTCACTCTGCCTAAATCATTCCTTTCTTACAGCACAGGAATTCCTTTATGTAGAACAGGATTCTTCTATGTAGAATAGTACACAGACCATTTATCCTCCCCTGTTCCTGTCTCCTTGTTCGTAATACTGTATTTAGTGAACCTTAAAATTGTTAAGTTCATTCATTTGTTTTCGGCACCCAAATTATACCATTATCTTGTTTGAAGTTATAAACAAACTACAGCTGCAGGGTAGTTGCTTTTTGAGCCTAAACACAGGATGGAACATCTATTTCTCTGGAACCATACCTTTTTTCGAGCTCATTTTTTCTGACCCACACCTCCTTTGGAATTGACTCTGTTCCTTGGGTATCACCTGAAGTATACATCTCTCTCTGCTTTGTGTCCTTAGATAATATGAAAAGCCTGTCTGCCAATTGCTGATGTGTTTACCTAGGCTCTGAGCTCTGAGGAGGGTGACAGATCCCTCTTAGGGAGTTTGCCAAATGCTACTGGCAGCCTTTGGATTTAAGGATTCTTCCAGAAAGGAAAAGAACAAAACCCAAAGCCTGGCTGCCAGACAAATTGGAAAAGCTGAGGAGCACGTTGGTTTGGGCATTGACATGTAAATATCAGAGCGGCTTGAAGCTGTTCCCCAGCAGATCCTCCCGCCATCCCCCCTTCCACACAAAGCCCAGTTCTAAGGGCTGCGCTTTGCCTTTGTGAGGCCCCGCCGGCCGCCCTGCTGCCGAGAGGAGTCCCCGTGAGTATCCCAGTCCCTTGTGAAACTACGTTTCTGACTGTGACTATGGACAGGAAAGTTCTTCCAGCCGAGTGCAGTGAGAGTGTTCTCTTTGGCATATAGACAGAGGCACTTTAGAGGTTTTTGAAATGAAAATGAAACTAGTAAGATCATTTTAATTCCACATGATATAAGTAGAGAAACAGTCACATATTTATATGTGTATGTGCAAAGAACAAGACTGAATGTCAGGTTTGAAGAATTTTTTAAATTTTACCTGAAATTTCTATAGGATAATTTTATTTTGGGCTTTGTACTTTGTGTAGTTCTTGCTCTTTCTCTTTCTAACCTTTCTTACCTCCCCTCCTCCCTCCTTATTTCTAGTGTTCCAGAGTGTGTAACGGTGGCAAATTGTGTAAATTTTGTAACTCTTAAAGGAGGTATCACTATGTGCTTGCAAGTTAGAAGCAAATAAAAATTATCTACCTTTAGAAGAATCATATGACGGGTTTTCTTTCTCCTCTGAAACTTCAGTGAGAGTGTATGTGCAAGTATCCTAAATTCAACATGTGAATATAAAATATATGGTGCTTATGACGACTAATCCTGATACGTCAACTTAATTGGGTTAAGAAACAACTAGCAGATTAGCGAAGCATGCTCCTGGGTGTGTCTGGGTGGATCATAGAGGTACAGCCTCTGGCACTATATGTGGTCTCTGCCCATTACTTTCTGACACTGTTGCCCTGCTTCCTAGCAGCCACGATCGAAGCAGCTTTGCTCTGATTCATCCTTCTGCCATGAGGTTTCTGTCTTGGAGCCAGCTAACCATGTACTGAATCTCTTAAAACCATAAGCTGAATTAAACCTTTCCTCCTTTAAATTATGGGGTCAAGTATTGTGTCTCAGTGACGGGAAAGGTGACTACTAGTAGTGCTCTTATCACACTGGAAGATATATGTCAATGTCATTTTTGGGGTCAATCTTGATAGGCCTTTAAGAACTAGTAAGATAATATGTGAAATATAAATTTTCAGAATGATAAGTACTGGACCAACTTAGGAGAATGTTGATTTTTTTAATTCTTTTTTTTTGGGGGGGGGCTATGGTCTGGGATTGAACCCAGAGCTTCATGCATGCTAAGCAAGTACTCTACCATTGAGCTATATCTCTAGCTGTAGGAGAATCTTGATTTTGAAAAACTTTGAAGTCAAACTTTTTCTTTGGTAAAAGCTATCCCATATAAACTCATTTCCCTGGCTGCTTATTGAGATAGTGCTTTTAAAGAAAACATTTTCTTAAGAAAATACAAATGTTTCCAGATCCCTCCTTCCCTCTGTCTTCCTCTCTCTCTCTCTCTGGTACAGTGTTCACAGTATGAATTCAGTACACAGTGCATCTTTTGTTGTTGTTGTTTGTTTGTTTGTTTGTTTGTTTTGAGACAGAGTCTCCCTATGTAGCTCAGGCTGGCCGTGAATTCACTGTGTAGCCCAGGTTGGCTTTGAACTCATGATGATCCTCCTACCTCAGCATCCTCAGTGCTGGGATTACTGGTGTGCACCACCATGCCCATCTTACCATAATGCATCTTCAAGCACCGAATATTCATAGACCTTTTTGCTCTTTCAGAGTAAGTACAGAATTCTGTGCTTATATACCAGAATACCCATCATGAAATTGGAAAAAATCCAAGCAATTTTCCATCCAGAAGCTAAAATATCTATCAGTAAGTGTGAAGTCTATTCTCAATTTTTAAGAGTAAGTCTCTTGTTCTCATGAGCATAATCACAGGAGTTTGGTACAGTGGAAAGAGCAGTAAACTCAGTACTTCAGGACACGAGCTCTGTATCTACCTAAGTGACTTTAGAGAAATGACTTAACTGGACTTCAGAGATGGACGGGACTACTGGTTCTAGGAGTACTTACTAATATTGAGGGGGAGCATTTTAGATTGGGGGCTCAGTATCAGCTGAGTGCTGTTGAGGGTGATTGAAGGTGATTGAGGGTGTTGTGATTGGAGATCTTTCTGTATCCTCACATTCAGAGGGGTGAGAGAGGAGGTAAGCTCTCTGTTCCTTCTTAGAAGGGCACTAATCCCATCATGAGAGCTCCACCCTCAGGATTTAATTGCCCCCCAAAGATCCTTTTCCAAATAACATCGTGCTGAGGATTAGGATTTCACCATATGAATTGGGGGGGGTGGAGTGGGTATAAACACTTGGCAACTTTTGGTTATCCATCAAATACTTAGAGTTAGACTCTCTGGGTTCATACCTCAGCCCTGCTACTTATTACTTGGGCAGATTATTTGATGACCTTGTGCCTTGGTTTACTCATCTGTAAGTTGTGGAGAATGTTAAAACCAACCATGTTAGTGTGTTTGGAGAATTAAATGAGATAATATATATGAACACTTAAAATAATGTGTTGTATAGTTAGCACTCAGTATCTGTTGGATATGATTTTCTTGTTAACATTAGCATAATTATATGATTATATCATCCCACTAATCAATTATATGCTACTAAATATTCTTGCAATTAAATCGTGTCTGATATCCTGAGTTATTAGGATAATTTCCTAAAAGTGGAATTTCTAGGTTAAAGAGCAAGCAACTAATGAAGGCTTGAGATACATACTGCCATACTTTCTTACAAGAAACTTGTGTCACTGTTCCTCCTATTACCTTTTCTCAGCATTACAGAAGTTAAGCATGGCTGCCTTCGAATGCCACAAGCTCTGGGACCTCCCCTTCCCGAATACTAGGAATATAAATTCATCTAATATTGTTTTGGACAAGCATAATTAAGGAAATAGATTAGCCACAAAACAAACTAGTTAAAGTATTTCATGGTGAACTATAAAAACAAAAACAAGGTGGATTACCTGCCTCTTCATCCTCTCCGTGCTGCGCCTTCTCTCTGCGATCAAGAACTGCCGTGTGTGAGAGGATATGAATGTGTAACCCCTTGATATAGTCCTTGTGCTCTCTTTCCCCAATCCCATTTAATTTCTAGACATACCGAAATGAAAAAAAAGTTGTCTTTAGCAATATGATAGGAAAACTACATGAAATTAGCAGAATAATTTGTAAAATGGGAAGTCAGTCCCTTTATTTTGTGATACATAAAAATCACTTATTTCATTTTATTTACTTTTGCGTTTACCAGGAAGAATTGCTACAAGTTTGTGTATGCAGAGGTGGGATCCTTTGCTACTTGGCTTGGCGCTGAGTGCTGTGGCCCAGGCCCCTTGTCCAGCATATCTGTGCTACCATGTGCCTAGTAGTGACTCAGTTCTCATCCCATCGTTTTATTTGGATGATGGAGGCTCCCGTGTACACCATGCTGGGACCCACCATGACCCTCACCTGTGGGTCACTGAAGCCTGCTTACAATTTGTTCTCAGCAAGCCAGCCACCTGCTGGATTATGAGCACAGTGCAAACATGACCATGTAAGCCACATGATGTAATGCAGTTATGAGGAACGCATTCAGATGATTTCAGAAACGTTCAGTCTGTTAGATTCTCATTAAAACACAAAATGTAAAAATTCTTATCAAGAATTCTCACATTTCTTGAAATACATCTTAAGATGACAGAATCATGCTTGGAAAAGGCTAACTTGGTTTGCAGACACTGTCTAAAATACTTTGGGTAATTATTGGCATTCTGAAAAGAAATATAGGTTACATTCTTTTTTTATTGAATACCCGATTCATTTCTGCTCAAGAGCAGTGGCTGTCAAACTTTTGACTGTGATCCATTATAAGAAATACATTTTAGGGCTTGGGGTACAGCTAAGTGTTAGAGTGCTTGCTTAGTATGCAGGAAGCCCTGGGTCTGATCCCCCGCACTGCCAAAATAGAAATACATTTTACGTAGTGACCGACCTAGTATGTATACATACATATGTAAACACATGTTGTTTCCTAATACACATATAGTACATGTTGGTCTATTGTATTTTATATTTCATTATTTAAAATGCTGTCTGTGACCCATTAACCTATTTTTATGACTTAGAAATGGGCTTGACCCACAGCGTGGGTCCAGTTCTAGAGGTGGGTTCTGGTTAGTGTGGGTTGACTGAGAGCTTTGGTGGGGACTTGCAGACATTTTCACGATGGAATAGATTGCCTGTCCTTTGGTGTTGGGTCCAGAGCAGGCTGTCCATGCCCAAGGCATCGCCTCTGGAGTGGTCTCCATGCCACAGTGCTGGTCAGGAAGTTGAGGCAGCGCCCCATGTATTGGCTGCCTGGGTGCTTGAACAGCTTTGCTTTCAAGAACTTTTGTCCTCTGGACTGGTTGCTGCAACTGACAGTTCTGCCTGTGATAGAAGGTTTAAACAAAGACAGTTCAGTTTGAGTGGGCCTGAATCTTATCTTTGTCTCTGCACTTGACAGAACAGAAGGAAATGGCTCATTATTAAGAATGCCAGCTGTCCGTGGATTGATCTTGGTGGCCACAGCTGGCTCACTTTTGAGTAAATGGAGATCTGGTTGTTCTGGAGAGTTATGAAAAAATTTTTCTTTAAAATGTCTACTCAGTCTCCTGTACCTAAAACTTGATGATTTGAAATTTGTTCTTTTGAATATTTTAAGTATTAAGTCTTCTAGAATTCATGATCATCATTGAAATATCCTTGGACAAGAGAATGACTTGCTTGTATCTAGTGACATTTAATGGGGATTTGGGCTGCCCCCAGGAGCAAGGCCCTGTGTATTTGGGTGGAGGAGTGGTGGTCAGGAGACCAAATGGAGAGACTGAAGAACTGGGTAGGAATAGGAGGGGAGCAGGCTACAATTTGCTGATGCCTCTGTGTCTAACTCATAATATGACAGTGTGAGAATGTGGAGCCCTATCAGTGTTTTTGTGAGAATTGTGTAAAGGCCTGTGGCCTGGGATGGACTTGAACAGGGCTTGTAGATGAAGGCAGCTCTTAGGGCCACATGCTATTCAGGGATTCCATGGCCTGTATTATTGCTTTGTGGGTTTGTGTTTTGTTAAATTTATTCTCATGCAGGCAGTGTGACTGATGTAGGCTACCTAAGGGTCACATTTATTTTACCTAATACCTTTTAAGCATTTCCCCTTAATCTTAGTCTTCTGGTCATTCAGATCGGTCCAGATGACTGCAGTTGGATTGCTTGCTAGTTTGTTTTTTCAGTTGTTGGTGACCATGGAATTTAGAGCTGGAAAAGACCTTAACAGTCACTTTGGTTGGTAGTTTTCAACCCATTACTGGGTCATAAATCAGGTTAATTGGTGTAACTGACAGGTACTGTTGGTTGAATGGATAAGAACCCTGTAAATATTTATCTTCCCCACTAGGCATTGTGCAATACACAGATATAGAATACTTCCTAATGGTTAGCAGCAGACACAACAATGCATTCATGTGACTGATACAGATAGATCCAATATTTTATTTGACAAATATCCAATAATAGCGACCCCTTATTATGTTTAGGTACAATGATGAGCTGCAGGGGATGTGAATGTGAGTAGAATGGACCCTGTTGTCATGCTCAGATCATAGTGGGGGAGATTGGCACAAAAGGCCATTGTGATAGTGTGGTGGCTGCAGTGATGAGGATACCTGATCACCTCTTACCCCATGAGCACCTCCCATTCTAGAGAAGTAGGGAGAGGGAACTGGCTGAGGCAGCTGAGCCCCAAACAACCATGAGAAGCTGACAGTGTGTCTGTGAGGAAACAGGAAGTTCAGCCTCTGAGATTCACAACATGAGACTAGAAAGTCATTAGAGGGAGAAGTGACATCTGAAATTGGCCTGGGTAGCGGGTTGCATGGTGCCCCTCAATGATATGTTTATGTCCTAGCCCCTGGAGCCTGTGAGTGTTCCCTTACTTGGAAAGAGGGTCTTTGTGGATGTGATTGAATGAAGGATCTTGAGACGAGGAGATCATCCTGGATTATCTGGGTAAGCACTAAATTCTCTAACAATTGTCCTTCAAGAGTGAGGCAGAGAGAGATTTGACACATAGAGAAAGGGAGGAGGCCATGGAGCCAGGGAAGCAGAGATTAGAGCGATGTGGCCGAGGAAAGCCCCAGTGCTGGAAGCTGGAAGAAGCAAGGAGCATGTTCTCCCCAAGAGCATCCAGAGGGAGCAGCGCCCTACCAACACCTCGATTTCAGAGTTCTGACCTCCAGAACAGGAGCAAAGAAATTTCTGCAATTTTAAGTCATCGTGTTTGTGGCAATTGTTATGGCAGCCCTTCAAAAATGAATGTAGCCTGGATTTCCATAGGCATTGTAGTAGTCAACTTTCTGTCGCTAGGACAAAATGCTTGGATCATGATTTCAAGAGACTTCAGCCCATGTTTGGCTGGCTCCAAGACACAAATATCAGGGTGGAGGGTCATGAGACAGGAAAGCTGCTCAACTCATTGCTGCCAGTTAGCAGAGAAAGCAGGTGGAAAGCCATAGAGAGAGGAAGGGGTGGGGACAAGATATACTCTTCAAAGACCCGCCTCCAGTGACCTACTCCCTCCAAGGCCCCACCTCCTAACAGCATGTTCAGCTATGAGCTCTTCAGTGGATTAACCCATTGATGGGGTTAATCACCTTCTGAAAAACCCCGTCTCTGAACATGTGTAGCTTTTGGGGGACATTTATGATCCAAAATATAACAGGCAGAAATTATAGAATAGAGGTGGTAGGGTTCAGGATAGGTAACCTCAAATATCTTAAAGCTGAAGAAATTTGAGAAATTGGCAGAAGCAGAAAGGTCACTCTTGGCCTCCCTCTGCTTTTCTCCCCTGAAGCATGCACACAATTTATGAAAGATTTTTTTGACTTTCCCTGAGACAGTGATCAGACCCTCCGGTGAGAGGTGCCCACATGCCCCCCAGGAAAGGTAGAAGACACAGGCTGGAGAGAAAATTCTGGACAAACAGGCCTTGCTAAGTCACCTCCAATTTATTACCATTAGATAATACTTTTTTTTTTAGATAATACTTTTTTTAATCCTATCGTACTTATTCATGACTAACCTCTTCATAGAACACAGTGTAAAAAATACACAGATTTCATTGTTTCTTTGGACTTCATTTCTTCATGAAGTTTCCCGTATCATGTGAAACTTACATTAAATAAACATGCATGGTTTTCTATTGGTAATCTGTCTTTTGTTACCTGGACTTCTGCTATGCACCCAGTGGGGGAAAGGGAAAGATACTTTCTGTCCCCTCCAAGCACGTTTCTGGAGTAAGAAGAGGCCTGGGAGACAAAGGCCTGTTTGGGATGAGCGAAGTGTGCTTCTGACCCGAGCATAGACTTTGTGAAAGGGAGTAACAGGAGATGCGCTGGAGAGTTTGTGACTGACTCCTTGCCTTTGTGGTGGTTTGAGTAATAACTTGTTTGTACAGGGTCATTTGATGGTTCATTGTGCTGCCTCCTGGGTAATGGCTCTGCACACCAGGTGACCAGGCAAAAACTACAGGCTGAGGTTTGTTTGTCTCCAGGTGGCTGCGTTCCTGTGCATGCACGTGAGTGGTGTGGACGGTCTCTGATTTGCCCACTGAAGAGAGCCACACACACCCCATGAGAGATGTGTCATTTGAGTCACTTGCATCATTTGCCGTATTTGGTTCTTGAATATGTACTTTTTGCTGCCTTCTCCTAACAGGATTTATTTTTGTGGCATTTTATTTCTTCGAAATGTTACTAAAGCATCATCATTCCTGTGAAGTGAAGGAAACTTCTTTAACATCTTTAAAGTTTCAATAAAAAGACATATTTACTCCTCTTTAAGAAATTGACGGGGGCGGGGGAGAATTAAAAAAAAGAAATCGATGAGTTCAGATTCTAGAACAGATCTTCTCCCATTAGTACTAGATTATTTTCTCTCTCTCTGTCTGTCTCTCTCTCTCTCCCCTTCTCTCTCTTTCTTATTTTTTCTTTAATAAACTAGGATTTAGGAATACATACATTTGGGGACCTTGTTAAATTTTACTTCTTCAGGTTGAAAAGTAGCAGGAAGTAGCAGGTGAAGGTCTGGGGTTTCCTCAGTTGTCCTAACCTGTACTATACTGCACCATCTTATGTTCTGCTCTCTTCTATACCCCAAATTTCATATGTACACATGTTGCTTTTTAATGATTACTTTTTATTATAAAAATAATTCAAGCATATTATAAAAATACCAAATGGTAGGTTTGGGTATATTACTCCTTAACACTTCGGCTGGCTGCAAACAGCACCTTTTAACCTCAATTCAGCATGAGTTTCTGTGGCTGATCTTACAAACTGCCACAAACTTGGTGGCATGAGACAAGAGGAATCTGGTCTCCCAGAATTCTGGAGGCCAGAGGTCCAAAATCAAAGTGTTGGCAGGACTCTGCTTTTTCCAGACATTCTAGGGGGATACTACTTCTCTCTTACAGTTTCTGGTAGTTGTGTGTATGTCTTTGCTTGAGGCCATATTGCTCCAGTCTCTGCTTCCATCTTTACTTTGTCTTCACCACTGTTTTGTGTCCTGTCTATGTCCCAAAACTCCCTCTGCTTCTCTCTGAAAGGGATACATATGACTGCACTTAGAACTTGCTGACATAATCCAGGATAAGCGCCTCTTCACAAAATTCTTAATTTAATCACATTTTTTGGGCTTTACAAGCAACAGTCTATTCTCTTTTGCCATACAATGTAATACAGGTTTGCCAGATGTATTAGGATGGACAAAATTTCTTGGGGGCACTCTTTAATCCACTATAGTTGTTAAGGAAAAAAATCATCTGGGTGTGGTGGAACGTACCTATAATCCTAGTACTCAGGAAGACTGAGGCAGGAGAAATGCAAGTTCAAGTCCTACCTGGGCAACCTAGCAAGACCCCAACTCAAAAAAAATTTAGAAAGGTCTGGGGATGCAGCTCGGTGGTGGAGTACCCCAGGGTTCCATTCCCAGTAACACACACACACACACATGCACACGCACACACACACACATGCACATGCACACGCACGCACACACGCACACACACAGAAACAGAGACAGAAAAAAAAATAATATTCTGACATTTATTACAATAGTAAAGAAGACTCTCAGGACTATCACAGTAGGCAACAAGGAGTGGGGATTGATAGCCAAGCAGCAGGTTAGGAAAGGTTGGTCAATGGAAAATTGCTAAGAGGAGACACAAAGTCTTGGGAGAATTCTTGCTCCTGTAATAGGATTCTTGCTGAAGGCAGGCCAGGGTGAATCTAGGGGCAAGGAATTCCATTGGATATTGTGGGGGTCAGACATCAAGCCTGGGAGGATTTTCTCTAAACTGATTTGGCAGGATTCTTGCTAACAATGGGCTGTTATGCAGGACTGGCAAGAACATGGGCCAGTGTCAAAGCCTAGTCAAGCAGAGGGCTCAGGTGTAATCCTAGCACTTTGGTAGATTGAGGCAGTCGGATTGCAGGTTTGAGACCAGCCTCAGTAACTTAGTGACTTAGCAAGACCATGTCTCAAAACAGGAAATAAAAGAGCTGAGGAACCAGTTCAATGCTCCAATGCCGAAAAGAAAAAAAAAGGAGCCCTGCTCAGGTTTGGTGGAGAGCTTTCGTCCCAATCCTCTCAGCAGTGTTCTGCAGACTTCAGAAACGCCATGAAAGTGAACACAGTTTTCTGTTGCGAGATTACAGGCAGCCCAGGCTATCCTGATTGGGGAACTGCAGTGTGGGTTGCTGGTGCTGCTGCCTCCACACAGGATTTTCTTCTGTCCTGCAGTCAGTCTTTCCCCTTTCCACACCAGCCTGTCTATGCAGACCTGCTGCTTTTATTCCAGGGTCAGCTTCACTCTGCTCTGCAGCCCCTCAGTTAGGAAGCTGCACCTAACTCTGCCCAAATGTCATTGTCTGGGTTCCATAGACAGAAAAACGAAAACAAGAATTAATATTAGGAATCTCACTGCAACATCAGAGAGAATTTTAGATCCATCTCTGTGTGGGAAGAGGAAGTTGACTGCTAGTCTGAGGCCCAGACTGGGTTCATTCAGGGACTGATAAGAAGCCACGTGACTTATTCTAAAGACCTGATTGGACACCAGCATGGCTTAGCTTTAAAACATGCTTCTGGTGGGGTAGCATGTGGGGGTCTCTTTCACAGTAGGAAAAGAGTGCCCGTCTTCAAACTCCAGATTGACCTAACTCCTTGGGTAGCACCGGGGTCCAGCCAGGCCCAGTTTTGTGGCTGGGGGCACCTCAGAGAAGTGGGTGCCAGCCTGTGTTCCACGCGGCATGCTGGTGGACAGTGCTGCGAGTAGCTCCCACTGATGCTTCAGGGACAGAGAAGCCATCCTTCCATAGTTCCCAGTACTCTTCAGAAGGCTTATGTTTCTGCCATAGAATAGAAAAGCACTGTATTTTCTGCAAAATAGTGCTTTGTACATAAGGTTTTATAGAAATTCAATACTGTAATTTAATTATATTGGATCTGACTTACTATAAATTAATTTACTACATTTGATAAATTGCATTTATTGGACATTGGTCCTCTGCTGTATGCTATCTCGAGTACTGTTTCTCTATTTCATTTAACCTTTGTGACCTCCTGCAGGTTATAAGTGTCATCTCCATCTGTGTGTGTGTGTGTGTGTGTGTGTGTGTGTGTGTGTGGTATTGGGGACTGAACCTAGGGTTTGCCCTGAACTACCTTCCCAGTCTTTTTTTTTTTTTAATTTTGTAATAAAGTCTCATTAAATTGTTAAATTGCCTAATTGAGACTCAAACTTGCAGTCCTGCTTCCTGAGCCTCCCAGAGTGCTGGGATTACAGCATGCACTAGCACACCCGGCTAGCACCATCTTTTTAGGTAAGGAAGCAGGGTCAGAATATGTCCTTATCCAGGTTCTCACGTCTAGCAGTCATGGACTCAGGAGTCCAGTGTGTATGCTCGGGTGCAGCCCTGCCAGCCCCCTACAAAGAAGGGAAGGACTTCTGGAGCCAACAGTGACCGCCTTAGGTCTTTAGGACATTTAACTAAGCCTGTCAGGTAAGAAGTGTGGAGTCATACTTCTCCAGGTCTGATGAGCACAGAGGAGGACTAGCAAGCCTTTCTTGTTGTTTTGTAAACTAAATTACTAATGAAATTCATTTGAGAAGAAAATGTCTAAATGCATAACAGGATGGAGTTCTGTATAGGAAGGATTCTGGGTCCCTGGAGTCCATTGTAGGAGAGGCTCTGCTGCGAGGATTAAGGGGCGTCAGAGGGCAGAGTTGGTCACCAGCTGGGAGCCTGTGGGTAAGCCCCCCGGAAGCTTCCTGAAGCCAGTGTGTAAGTGAGGAGATGGGGCAGAGACAGGCTTGCTGATGCCACCTGGACCAGCTCCCCTGACCTGATCTCATGTGTGTGGCCCTGGGGATTGAACCCAGGAATGCTCTATCATGGAACTATACCCCCAGGCTTTGTTTTAATTTTTAATGTTCAAAATTGTTGAAAGATGACAAGAAGTGGTATATATCACTTCATGCTGCTTTTATATGATGGAAGTCATTAAAATCCTTGGAAACTGTCTTTTGTCTAAATTATTATTATTATTTTTATTTATTATTATTATTATTATTTTTTTGGTCCTGGGGATTGAATTCAGGGCCTTGTGCTGGCTAGGCAAGCACTCTAACCACTGAGCTAAATCCCCAGCCCTATTATTATTATTATTATTATTATTATTATTATTATTATTATTATTATTTGGTGCCAGGGATCGAATTCAGGGCCTTGCACTTGCTAGGCAAGCACTCTGACCACTGAGCTAAATCCCTATCCTAAATTGTTTTTTAAAATACTTTCTTTGGAGCTTTAGCTCAGTGGTAGAGCACTTGCCTACCAAGCACAGGGACCTGAGTTTAATCCCCAGCACTCCCCCCAAAACAAATAAAAAATAAAACACTTTCTTTGCAAATCTTATCTAATAGTACTAGCAAGTGTTGGATCCATCTGTGTGTGTGTGTTTGGAACTATTTAAAATTGTTTTATTGAGGTATAATTTACCTGCTGTAACATTTATCCATTCTAAGTTGTAGTTCAGTAATTTTTTAGAAAATGCTTATAGTGTGCAACCATTACCACGATCCTGTTTTAGAAAATCCCTCCAAAATGTTTGCTCATGCCCATTTGCAGTTAATCATACTCCCACCCCTGGCTCTAGCAACCGTTGGTTTCCTGCCTGCCTTCCTAAATTTGCCTTTTCAAACATTCTATTCCATATAAATAGAATGGTACAGCACTGTTTTTGTTCTAGCTGCTTTCATTCAGGACAGTATTTCTGACTTTCATCCATGAAGCGTGCATTATTACCAGTTGAAGAGCTTTTTTAAAAAAACGACAAAACAAAACTTTCTATTGTGATACATTTAAAATTAAACTAGTAATATTCACCCACATGTACCTCGACTCTTGGTCAATCTTGTTTTATCTACCCCTGGTCAATCTCAGTATTGTTTCACCTCTACATCCCTTGGATTGCTTTGAAACTTTCTCTCTCTCTCTCTCTCTCTCTCTCTCTCTCTCTCTCTCTCTCTCCCCCCCCACTCTCTCCCCCACTCCTCTTCCTCTCTGTGTGTCTCCAGTGTCAGTGATTGAACCTAGGTACTTTCACATGCTAGGCAAGTGCTGTGTCACTGAGCTATATCCCCAGCCATGAAGACAATATTAAATCCCTCTCTTCTTCCTTTCCTTTCTTCTCTCCTTCCCTGGAAAGGTCTTGTGTAGCCCAGGCTAGCCTCAAACTCACTATATAGCTCAAGCTGGCCTCAAGCTCACTATATAGCCCAGGTTGGCCTCAAACTTGCTATCCCAGTCTGGCCTCAAGCTCATGATTTTCCTGCCTCAGCCTCCTTCCAAGTGCTGGGATTATTGGTGTATACCACCCTGTCAGGCACATTACTTTATTTATAAATGTTTTAGTATATACATATATATTTATCTCCTTTTCTGTAGCTAAGGATCTAAATATTTTGAGAGAATGTGGCTATCTAGGTAAAGGGGAAAGTAAGAGAGCTAAGTATTTACCTAATACATAAATTTTAAGATTAAGAATTTAAAACTTCCAATTTAAAGTTAAAGGTATAGAATGTTTTGTTCTAGGCATTACATATGATGATCTAGATATAATGCTGTATCAACCTTGTATATACTAGCTCTGCACTCTATAATTACAGTACTTAATTCAAACAGTCTGCAGATGATTTCTTATTTTTGTTTACCTTGTATGCACTTTACTTTTATGGTAAATGACAAGCTTTTAAAATTTTCCGCAGTAGAGAGAGATGTGTTCTAGAGAATAGAATGAGGTCTCCTGTTAAAATGTGTTGTCCTGGGCTGGGGATTTAGCTCAGCGGTTAAAGTGCTCGCCTTGTAAGCACAAGGACCCGAGTTCGATCCCCAGCACCAAAAAAAAAAAAAAAAAAAAAAAAAAAAAAAATGTGTTGTCCAGATAGATAAAAACGGATAATTTCAAATTTGCTAATCTAAAATCATGAGCAAGGTGAGGAGAGTATTTGTCATTGTTTCTGTTGATTTGAGAGCCCTGTTGGCTGCAGATTAGATGGATTCTTAATTTAAATTAGAATGGGCAGGAAGAAATAAACTGCATAGCTTTGCGAAACTAATGTTTTCAGAGTTATTGAGTATAAGATATAAGCCAGCTTCTCTGATTCCAGACAATGGGATCCTTTGACCCGGAGATGACAGAAACCAGACAGGGCCAAATATGCAAGCACGTATACTCCTGCGCAGGCACAGCGTCATGGGGTGGGGTCGGGTGAACTGGGGCTTTCCTGAAGGGAGGCGGCAGTTGATTGAGAGAGTGACCAAGCAGCTGCTCCAAGAAGAGAGCAGCAGGCTTTCGTTAATTAGCTGGTGTGGGGTAAAGTCTGGTAATTTCTATGATTTCAGAAGATGTTGTTTCTTGTGATGGACCTAGACTACCGCATGGTCACAGCTGACTCATTCTAGAGGCTGTTGAATTTTTGTGTAGCTGGCGCGCTCATCCTGTGCAAAACATCCTGGCCTGTGGGTCTGGCCTGTGATAGGGCCAGAGGACTTCAGGTGCTTGGGGTTTTGTGGTTTTCAAAGAAGCACAAGGGTGGGGGCAGAAAAGAAGGGAGAAAAAGAAAAGGAAAACATACCAGCTACAAAAGGCAATAGGCCAAGCTACCCCTGTATCATAGTCGTGGATAAAACATTTTTAAAAGACCAACGTGGCTATGCGCAGGGCTAAGTAGAATCTGACCCGGGGGGTTAAGACAGCAGAGGGGACAGACGCACTATGAAGACAGAGATGCCAAGCCTTTTATCCCATCTTAGGGACCCATCAGATTTCTGTTAGCACAAGTGAAAGGCTTGCTTTTGCAGTAAAAGTGGTCTTCAAGTTCCTGCAGAGTAACCCAGGCGACTGTTACATTGTCTGGCTGTGTGATTTGTTACCAGTTGCTCAGGTTCATACTGCTCGCTGCTCCCCAAGAACACAACGGACAATCTTTGGTGAAAAAGGAAAAGGCTTTTTTCATAGCTAGCTCTGAAGGAGATGGAGGGGCCACTTAATGCCTCAAATCACCATCTCCCCATGTTCAGGTATGTAAGGGCTTTTATAATAAGGAAGAGAGGAAAAAAAAAAAGGAGATAACAATGACCACGGTGTTTATCCCTTGGCCATTCTCAGCTTTTCTCTCTCTGGTGGAAATGAAATTGGCCTCCGACCTCTTGCCACTGTCCATTCATTCATCTGAGTTGAAGGGAAGAGGGATGGTGGCTTATGCGCTTAGCCTGAGGAAGTTTGGAGAAGCTGCTCAATTTTTGAAGATCCATTTTACCCTCTTGGTTACATGACCTGTACAATTGATCTTTAAGTTGGCTAGAAGCAAGTGAAGCTAGAGGGTTGATTTATTTGTTTTGAGACAGGGTCTCATTATGTAGCCCGGGCTGGCCTCAAACTCACTATGCAGCCCAGGCTGACCTTGAACTTGCAGCAATCTCGGTCCTGCTTCAGCTTCTCAAGTGCTGGGTTTACAGGTGTGTGCCACCACACCTGACTGCTAGAGGGTTTATTTAGATTTTTTCTTCCCAGTACTGGTGTTTGACTCCAGAGGTGCTCTATTGTTTAGCTACATCTCCAGCCCTATTCATTTATTTGTTTGTTTGTTGAGAGACAAGTTCTCACTAAGTTGCCCAGACTGGCCTCAAACTTGTGATCCTCCTGCCTCAGCCTCCTAAATAGCTGGGTTTACAGGCCTGTGCCACTGTATCAGGCTTAGATTTTTCCTTGGTAACAATTTCTCATTTCATAAGAATATTCTGTTACTCTGGTGTCATGACAGGTCTGTTGAAACATTCCATGCTACAAAGGATAGTAGCTTACTGCATTCAGGGGTTTATTTTGTCATCTGAGCCTTCTGTCACACCATTGTTTCTTTAAAATGGTCACTGTCTCAGAATGTGTACAGAATTGGACAAAGATCCTTGTAGATACGTAAAATTGGCTTTCTCAAGGTCCATTCCCAACACCATTTCCCTTGCCTCCTATTGCAGAGTGTGGAAATTTGAATGTTCAGTTTTCCTAACTACCTTCTAGCCAGTGGTGGTGATACGATGCAGTTCGGCCAGTGAGATAAAGCACAAGTTTGTTGGGAAAAGTTTTCTGAACAAAAAGATACACTTAAGGTGGAAAAGGATTTCAGCTTTTTGCCTTCTTCCTGTCTGAATCCGGATGTGACACCTGGAGGTAGAGTAACCACTTTGAAATCATGGGGAGATAGGATAAAAGCCACCACACTAAGGATAGCAAATATAAAAGTAAAAGGAGCCCTGAAGGTGTTACTGAACTGTCGCCCACTGTATCCTGGCTTCCTCAGGACTTCTGTATATGGGAGAAAAATAGTCCTGTATCGAGGGAAGCCTAGTTAATCTTTTTTTAAAATTTAAATCTGCAGCTCGATACTTTTATGTGTGTAGCCTTTTTGTTACCTCAGAGTATTTTCAACCCAAATACCATTCTGGCCTTATTATGGGTTTGAGAAATTTTAAGAGTGGGGAATCCTGGTTCAGTAACTCTCAATAGTCTTGAAAGGGTGCTGATGGTATTTAGCAGCTGGAGGCCAGGGGTGCCTCTACTCCAGTGATGGCGAACCTGTGCCCGAACTGTAACCCAAAACCCACTTATTTACTGCAAAGTGCCAACACTGCAATTAAGCCTGAATACTGAGGTTTTAGTTTAGAAAAAACAACTCATATGTTAACATTTTTTGTCTCAAAAGAAAAACAAATAACACATGTGCTATAGGTTCGCCACCACTGCTCTAGTCTGTCTTGTGTGGGACAATCCACAGCATGATTGCTCCTTTTCAAAATGCCAGTAATACACAGTGAGAATCACCAATTAGAATAAATGTAATGAATGTGACCATTGTATGTAAAATGTACCAATACATGTTCTTGGTTTAAAATTAAAAAAAAAAAAAAGAATCACCAATTGAATCTGTTTCCTTGGTTTAGTCCTAGGGAGAGGGTAAGGTTTAGTCTCTGGGCTCTGGAGACCTGCTGCACTGGTGTGAACAACCTAGAGGGAGTCCCCGAGGCCCCTTCTTGCCTCTCTTCAAGTGCCTGTCTTCCCTGCTAGCTCTGTTCTAGTGCCTGCCTCAGCCCCTCAAGACTTCAGCATCAAGGCTGTATTCCAAGCTGAAGATAGGTGTGCAGACTAGAGCAGTGATCAGCAAAATGCTGAAGCCTGTGCTGGACCCTACTCTGAAGATGCCTGAAGGCATCAGGGCTTCTGATTTGTTTACTGTCTCTCCTGGATTCCATCACTTCTCAGTCCTGTGAGGTTTGGGCGTGGAGTGACATTGTGATGGCTCTTTGGTTTTGCTCCAGTTGATGGCCTGATGCTTCCAGAGGAAGGAAGCAGAGGTTCCTGTCATCTGGACAGCTGCTGGTCTCCTGAGGAAGAGCCCAGTGCTGGCTCTCGAGCTCCCTGCTCTGTGCCGAGGAGAGGGCAGGGGCCGCTCACTCTGCTTTTCCTCTTCCTCTTTACTGGAAGTGGGATTCTGAGGAAGGAGATCAGGGGTTGTCTGCCTCGTGATGTCCATGGTAGAAATGCTACCTTAATTCTCCTGGCACCGGAAAGTAGACAGGAGATATCAAGGGATATATGATGGTTAGAAAAATGCATCAGTCTGTAGAATTTTCAACGTGCAGTAAGTGGAATCGAGAAAGTCCTGGCTTTGTCACAGCTGGGTTTTCTGCAGCAAGCCACTGGATTTCTGAGAGTTCTTACAAGTTGCCCTGGGGGAAGAACATAATAGAGTAAAGGAGATGAAAGGAAATATGGGGTAGGAAAGCACTTTGAAAGTCCAAAAAGGCTACACCAAAGTTAATCACTGGCTTTATCAGAGCAGCACGCTTTTTGTGGCCCTGGCCATTAATAATAGAAAGTCCAGTACAGCAGGACTATGGATCCTGTTTTTAAGTTTCTGTTGATTCTTGTTATATTTTGATTTATTAAATCCAACTTTATTTGAGACCAAGGCAATGGATTGTGTGCTATGTAAGTCATAAAGATAATTGGGATGCACTTAGCAAGTCAGAGGAAGGCTGTTCCCAGCTTAGTCATATTTTCTCCAGCACTGAATGATGTTGTGGTGGCTAGAACATGCATTGGGAAAGGGCTCGTAGTCAAGTCCACTTCTTCCAGGTAGCTTTTGTCATATCATAGTTGCAGAATACTTGAAAATTGGGGTGTTTCTCACTATTGCAGTTGACTCCTTCTTACTTAGAACATAAATCCTAGAAAAATAAGACATACTTGTTCAGTTGTTTTCCCTTGTGGAAAACTTGATGCTAAGTATTTCCAGCATTTTGCCTTTAAGGAGCACATGCCTGTAAGAACCCACAAATACTTTCAGCAAAAGTTTCTTGTATCTCCCTCCACAATTTGAGCTCTAGTCAATGGACCTCTGATTTACATTTGCATGCAAAAAGGAAATGCCTTCCTGGCAAGAGCGGCTATCAGATTAGTCGGTAGGTATTGGGTTGCTCGGAACTCCGTAAGTGACTTAAACAGTCCTTAGGAACACAACCCTTTGAAGAGCTCCATAGAACTCCCAGCCGTGGGTCAGCTGATTCCTAGTTGTGCTTTGAACCTCACTAACCTACAGGTGTCTCTCTGGAAGTAAACAAAACATAGCAAAATGTCTGTTGACTGTGTATCATGCAGTATCTTTGTATTACAGAAAATTGCTTATTTCAGACTTATTTCAAAGATTTGAGGAGGGACTTTCTGGGCGGCATCCATTTGGAGATGCATGAAAATGATGTTTCTAACACCAGAATGAGTGGTGTTTGTGCCTCCCATGATGTTTAGTGCTGTGACCTCGCCCCCTCTTTGTTGCTTTCTCATTTAAAAGGAATTTTGGTGCTTAGTCTAAGATGAGGACATTATCTTCAAAAAAAGCAATTACTTGAGTTGAATGGCAGGAATAACACCATTGCCATCCAGGATTTCTCTATTCTTTTGATGGGGCTGGTGTGTGGGATTATTTATTAATCACTCATCTTCTTTGGTTTCCAGCGGAAAGCCCTGCTGGGCAGTGGGTGTAGATGATTAACACAATCACCCAGCTCCTGTGTTCTTGTTATTAACATTAACTTACACTCTCCCTTAAATTTCTTTTTATTCCATGTCCTTCACTGGTTAATAGATGTTTGTAGGATTTTCCTCCCCAGGGCCACACTCTTCCTCACAATAACAATGGTAATGATTAGGATAGTTGTCATAGCTGGGATTAAATGCTGCTTGTTTACTTGAAAAAGTTTTTTTTTGGTTTAATGTATATAGTTATTTTAAATAACATAACATTACCATGATTAAAGTATGTGGTGTAAAAATAACCTGACTGTTGTAATTACTTCGTGCAGAACAACCATTTGGCATCCCAATAGAGATATAAAAAGAAACAAGTTCAAATCCCTGTCTACCAAATACTTCCAGCCTAGTCTTAATTTAGTCTTTAGGACAGTCTGGGGTGATAAAGAAAGACTTTTTTAAGAGTCAACTTTTCAAGCATGTGCAGATTTGATCCTTGCATTTCTTACTTGACAGGACCCTCTTTTCTTTTGGCTATTATAATAGTGATTAAATCTCATTATGATAATAGCTACAGAAATGTAGTACTTACAATGTGGCAAGTGCTATTCTAAGTGTGTTACTTATATTAATTAACTTAATTAAAAACAGATCTCATTGTAGGGCATAACAAGAAGGATGCTAATCTCCAGCTAATGATCCGCCTACTCAAAAATGTATTTCATTTGGCCAAGGTGGGGTTGGCTGGTTCTAACAGGATTTCACTCCTCCTTTGCAGCAGCTTCTCCTCATCCTATATAACCTGGGCTCCACCCCCTCCACCGTTCCTTCCGCAGCCTCCTCCTAGTGTATGTCCTTCCACCCTGTCCTGTGCAAGGCAGCAGTGGCCTTTGCTTTGACCCGTACGATCCTTTCAGCCAGAATTGGAGGCCATTTGCAGAAGCCATTTCACCAAGGTTGGTAATTGGACTGAAGTGCAGAGTTTTCAGGCGGTGCCCAGTCTTTTGCATTAGACCTGTGAGTGGATCTGCTGGGCTCGAGGACTGGAAAAGGAGAACAAGGAGCAGCCTCTGAAATGTGTCCCACTGTTTCTAAGGTCAGGTGTGCTGTCTCCCTAGTCAGGAAGCAGTGCGGATCGGGTCAGTGCGCCTGAGTAAGCACCTCTACTAGGTAGAAGACAGAAAGACTTCCATCAGCTCCAGTTTTTTGTATGGCTACCATGTCGCTAACAGCTCCTGGGCTCTAAGAGGAGGACTTTGAGTGTTCCAAACAGAAACTGGAACACTCCGAAGGGACCCGAGTTGGCCCCTAGCATTGCCCCTTCCTACCTGTACAGAGGTGAGCAAACTATCTAGTCCCCTGGAGTCTTCATGTGTTCCTCTGATTCAGCACATAGTTATCGAGTGCCTACTGTGTGGTAGATATAGCCTTGAACAAGACAGGTCTACCTTCATGGTGCTACAGAAGTTGGGAAATGCTGAACAAAACGAATATGTTATATAGACAGTGCTAAGTACTAAGTGTACAACATTTAACTACAATAGTCAAGAGACGACATCACTGATAAGGAACACCTGGAGGGGCCGCAGGAGCAGGCCATGCAGCTATTGAAGAGCATTCTTCAAAGAGAGCCCATGATGTGGCGTCCTGAGGCACAGGTGTGGCAGTGGCGGGGCTAGCAGATCCTGGAGGGTTTTGTAGACCCTTGCGCAGAGCTGCACTGTCGTTCTAAGTAAAACAAGAAGATGTGGGAGTATGGGGGCAGGGAGTAAGAGTGGCATGATCTGACTTAAGGCTTAAAGGATCACCTTGTCAGGTGTGTGGCAGGAGAGGCGAGCAGCATCCAGGTGGGAGATGATGGAGGCCTGGGCCACGGGGCGGGAGTGGTGGAACTGGGGAAGTGGTTATGTGGACCTAGGACTTATAATATCCACCTGATGGGGTGTTGTGACATTAACTGAGCTGCGCAAAGTGTAGGCTTCTGTAGATCCTCAGTTGAGGGCAGCTGCTACTCTCATTTTTGACGGGTTTGTGGTCCTGTAAAACATGCATGACCCACATAGGAAAGTGATTGGGGATTTATTCGTCTGCTCTGCAGCAGCAGTGTTGGGAATGGAACTCAGAGTGACTGACCTTAAACCAAGCAGAATGTCTCCAGCCTTTCCCTTTAACTGGGAATCTAAATCGCTGTTCAGCCAGCCTAGAAGGTCTCAACTAAATTGTAGGCACGTGAAAAAGCTGCATCCGCACACTTTCTGTTTGGGCCTCACCTGTGTGCCCCATCTGTGTGATTTCAGCACTTGCCACCCATCCTCAGGTGTTTGGAGATGGAGTAGTGGGGAAGTAAACATGGGAAGGATAACTGCATTTGCATTTTTTTTAGTATCTTCAGAAGATACACCATTTCACTTGTTAATAAATAAGGCTTCAGGATAGGGAAGAGCAACTCCAGGCATTTTAGTAGGAGCAGATCAGGAGTCACTGGCAAGGCTGTCAGCTGGGTTCTCGGGACTCTCAGCACAATGAAAGACCATGAGCTGATTTCAAGTCCTCGGGGCACTGCCAGCTCAAAGGACAGTATTGGGTGGTGGGTGCAAGGACCCTCTTACTACCTGGATCTCAAAGATCCAAAACTTGAATAAAGATGGAGCTGCCACACAGTGCTGCTCAGCATTCAGAATGGCCCCTGAATGTACCTACAGAAACCTCCCATTTGGGACAGTCATTGTAGAAAACAAAATAGAGGTTCCTCAAAAAATTAACTACTGTGTGATCTAGCAACCTTTCTCCTGGGTAAATATATATATAAAGGAAATGAAATAATGGTCTCAAAGAGGTATTTGCACTCCCATGTTCATTGCAGGATTATTCACAGTTGCCCAGATGTGTACATGATCTAAGTGTCCGTAGATGAATGAACGGTAAAGGAAATCTGGTGTGTGTATATATATATACACACATATATATGCATATATGTAAATATATACGAATATTATTCAGCCTTAAAAGAAGGAAATCTTATCATTTGTGACATCAAAGATGTACCTAGGCAGTGATGGCAAACCTTTTAGAGCTTTCAATGATAACAAACAGGCTGTTGTGGCGCGGTGCCATAGGTTCGCCACCACTGACCTAGAGACATGATGCTAAGTGAAACAGACCAGACACAGGCAAATATGATGCGATCTCATGTGTGTGAAATCTAAAAAAGTTGGGCTACTAGAAGCAGAGTAGAAGAATGGTTACCGGGTGTCATGGAGTGGGAGGAAATGAGTACATGTTGGTCAGCGTACAAACTTTCAGCATAAGATGAATAAGTCTGGAAACTTAATGATGATTTATCATTACAAAAATGTATACTTGAAATTTGCCGAGGGTAGATCTTCTGCACACATGGGGAACTACATGAGGTGATGTATAGGTTAATTAGCTTGATTGTGTTAATCATTTAACACTGCCTATCACATTATCTAGTTGTACTTTTGATATATACAATTTAAAATTTTCAGCAATACCTCAATGAAGCTGGACAAAAACCCCGAGCAAACAAAACTTCCTATTGCTAGCTGTTCAAAGAAAGTCTGTTTCAGTTCTGGCGTCCTAATTTTGCACAGGTGTGTCTGGTTGGTTCCCATCCCATCTCTAGTTGTAAGGTGTGGGGTCTTAATTTCTGGCTTTCAGTTCTCTCCAGCCAGCGGGTGGATGAGGTCCTGTCCCTCTTGCTTGTTTGCAGTGAGTACCATGAGGCCTCTTCTGGTCCAGTGGAGTTGGTCAGTGCCGAAGACAAAGTGTGCAACACAAACAAGTGTCTGTGCTGAACCCTGGATCCAGCCATCAATATTTCCCAAGCTCATCTTTAGTACAATACTGTGTACTTTGTAATAGGTTAGCTTTTATTATATGCATTGTGCTGACCATCTCTGATATCTAAAATAAATAGAATGGGCCTCAGATCACTGACAGGCAAATTTCAGTTTTTTTTGTTTTTTTTTTTTTTTTTTTTTTTTTTGGTGCTGGGGATTGAACTCGGGTCCTTGTGCTTGCAAGGCGAAATTTTCAGTTTTTGTATTTGAAGAAAATTATGGATCTGGATGTCTATGTACCATCCAATGTGTTTGTTTCATGTCACTGCATAAAAAGACTAGGCTAGTTGCACTGTTTATCTAAAAATACGTTCTCAGTGTGTGGCATGAGCAGCAGGTTTAGCACGCTATTTCCAGTATAAAAGTATGCAGGAAGAGGCATCAGGTCCAGGTGAAGATCAGTGAAAATTCAAACTGGCTTTAACACTGGTCTGACCAGTCTGACTTCTTAGGAGTGTAGAGCTATCTGTATCTTGTAGCTCTGTGTTGAGCATAACCGGGAAAAGTTGATCAAATTTCTCTAATCATTACCTGTTAAAGCAGTAGGGAATTAGGCTAGCTTAATTAGGCTAAGAACTAAATCAGTTGGAACAGACAGTAAAGCACAGAGTAGAGCAAGTGGATATTCACTGGCCTCATCTGAGGAACTAGGTTGCTTTTGTTATAATGGTAATTTCCTATAAAAAATTGAGTTTCTGAGAAGTTTTTCTTTTTTTTTTTTTTTTTTTTTGTGCTGGGGATCGAACTCAGGGCCTTGTGCTTGCAAGGCAAGCACTCTAACCGCTGAGCTAAATCCCCAGCCCCGAGAAGTTTTTCTGGCTGAGAAAACTAAAACTGGCAGATTGTCTTTCTGAAGATTGCAGATAACTATTTGTGTGTGTGTGTGTGTGTGTGTGTGTGTGTGTGTGTGTGTGTGGCTATATGGAGGGAGTCTACCAAAATTATATATGTCAGGAAAAGAAAAACTTTACAAATATTTTAATACTAAATTTATTGAGACATCTTGAGATTAATAAGTTACCTTTGGCCTCTACAATTACAAGAGGTACTCAATGTGGTGGCCATTAGCTTCCAGATATTTATTAGTATGGTAAACTGCTGAAGTACATACACATTTTTTGGCGATCAGTCTCTCTGTTTCTAATACCTTATACTATAAAATACATAATTTATACTTTAAATATATAATGTTCTGAACACAAACATTTAAAAAATATGAATAATAATGTTCTAAAGATACCTGCTTTCCTAAAAATAGACTATATTCTTTGGTAATTTTTAGTAGTAAAATTTGGTGGCACTGCTAAGCACATGCTGTTCATTGAATGAGCCACTTTGGCCCTTGCTGGTCCCTTTAAATCATTGTGGTGTTCAGGAAACTTCATGGCAGCTGTGCTGGCCTGATCCATCTGCTAGTTTCATATCGTGCTGTCTGTACTTTTCCCTCTAACATCTGATTATGAAAAAAATTCATATATACAGTAATGCTAGAAGAATTTTGCAGTGAACTTGCTTTATCACCCATGTATGTATCTATGTCAGTTATTTCTGCATAACAAATTATCCCAAACTTGGTGGTTTATTTAGAACAATAATCAAATCCAGGAGTAGCTGGGCTGAGGGGTTCTAGCTCAGAGTCCCTCGTGTGATTACAGACTTGGCCAGGGCTGCAGTCCTCTGTGACTTGACTGCACATTCCTCTTCTAAGAAAGCTTACCCACATGGCTATTGGTTTGAACCCTAAAAGATGGCCCAAGGAGTCTATTGATAGTGACTCAGAATTGGTGAGAAGAGCAGGAGAATTCAGGGCATTCCCTGGAGATGGACCTTGCCTAGAGCCTGAACCCATTGGCATGGCATTCCAGCCAGGGGAGGTGTGTACACAGAGAGAAATCCAGTGGAGTACAAAGAAGAATGAGAGGTTCACTCAGACACATGAGAAAGGGTTGACTTTGGTAGACGTGAGGAGGGCGCCTCAGCCACCGAGACTAACAGTGTATAGTAGTGAAAAACAGTAGCACTGAGAGATTTGTTTTCTTAAATGGCTCTTTTATTCATATACTTAGTGTGTTAAACTGAGGTTGAAACACTGAATGGCTCCTGCTTTTTGAAGCTTTGTTCCACTGAGAAAATGCAGCACACTTTCCTAATTTAAAAATTTGTTTTCTTGTTCCCGACCCTCGATTGGATGACAGAAAGTTTGAGGGTCTGTTTGAGCCTCCTTAAACCATGGGGGTGACAGCCACTCCCTCTCCAGCCCCAAGGTGCAGTCCCTGTTGGGCACGTGGGCAGAAGGTGTCTCCCTTCCGGGGGTTTGTGGAACAGTTTTTGTTTTTTGTGGGGGTGGGTGCTGGGGATCGAACTTGGGACCTTGTCCTTGCTAGGCAAGCACTCTACCACTTGAGCTAAATCCCCTCCCTATAGAGCAGTTTTGAAGGCTTTCAAGTCTTCCCCCAGGGAAAGAAGGAGGCAGCTTGGCCACTCCCTGCTGAGTGGAGGCCAGCTGCTCTATGGGTGACTGTTGGCCTCTCTTCACTCTCCCCGCGGGCTGACAACTCACTTTGAAGTATACTAGGACCCACCTCTTTCCCCTAGTTTTCCAGGGTGTTTTTCCAGATCTGGAGGATCTGCCTAGAGGGGAGATCTAGGAAAGGGCCCTCTCTCAAAACCAGGTGGGAGTGTCTTAGTGTTCCTTTGATGCGAAGGGGCGGATCCTCTTGTATGGCCAAACAATGCAAAATATTGTATTGGCCAAGTCAGTGACTCATGAGCCGAAGAATTCATAGCTTTTAGCACTGGAGAGCCATGGAAATCACTTGTGCAGCCCCTTCGTGTAAAGATAAGAAACTAGAAGCCTAGGGACTGGCCAGCTACTTTAAGTCCAGGTCAAGCAAGACCTGAGAGTCCTGGTTCCCTGTTTATAAAGGCTGCTATGTTTGCTGTTTATTTTGTAACTTCTTTGTGTGGGAGTCTGTAGACCAATGCTTTACACAGTGCCCACTTGTTAATTACATTACAAAAATAAAATACTGTCTTTAAAATTTTCCCAAAATAATTAAAGTATGTAACTCTTACAGTATTAGCATTTGCCAGGTACCGTTCTACATTCCTTATGTATAGAAACACTCATTTAATCTTACAACAAACCTACAAGGTACATACTAATACCCTTCCCAATTTGTAGATGAGAAAACACACACACGAAGAAGTCAAGTTAACTTCTCAGAGGTAACGTGGTAATGTCTAGCTAGTGAGTACGTACACAAGATTTAAAACCACGTGTGCTGACTTCATGGTTCACACTCTTGACCACACTCTACCCCGATTCCCTGTGCAAACATGGGTGCAGTTTGCTAAATAGTGAAAGTTTTCTGTCCTCCAGACATGTGATGGCTTTGTCTTTTGGGTGCTGTGTGACTACCTCTGGCAAAGTTATGAGAAGTATCTTCTGTCACAACTTAGCTGGGTCACTTAATTACTAGTGTGTGACCCTCCAGATTTCTCTTGCCTCTTGCTATAGAGACCAGCAAAGCTCCAGATAGTGGTTTCTCTGGCAGCCTGTTGCAGAGGAAGTGGCTTCCACCAGCCAAAGGTGGATATAACATAAGAGCAAGATCAACTTCAGTCATTTAACCACTAAAATTTTGGATTTGTTACCGCAGCATTATTTAGTTTATCCTGACTGATGTAGTTGCTAATGTGCCTAACACTTTTTTTGGGAGGGGCTTGCTGGGGATCAAAATTGGAGCCTTGCATTTGCTAGGTAAGCACTCTACCACTTGAGCTAAATCCCCACCCCCTAATGTGCCTAACACTTTAAGGAGCACATTAGCGAGTAAGTTGAGCACTTAAAAAGTTTTTTTTCCCAATAATTCCTTTTGAAAGCCTCATTGAATAGCATCTGTTTTCTTCCATACATGTGGAAAGTAGCCTTGTACTGTAGAATAGTCTGGAGCTTCTAAGCCAGGTTTTTTGTTTTTGTTTTTGGGTTTTTTTTGGTGCGGGGGATTGAATGGAGTTTAAGATTGAAAGTTCTTGTCTTTGGTCATTAATTTTTTAATGCAGTATTTTATTGATATAGATAAAATAGCATAGAATCACCTATTTAAAGTGTACAGTTCAATGACTTTAGTATATTCGAAGTTGTCGGTCACCATCACAATCTTTGAATGTTTTTAACACCCCCTAGGCAAACCCAGTACCTACTAGGCATCATGCCCATAGCCCTAGTCAAATGCTACTTTCTGTCTCTTTCTATCTGCCTTTTCTGGACATTATGTATGAAAAGAATCATACAGAATGCAAGTTCCACAGAGGCAAGGTCTTTGCTTTGCTCTGCACTGTATCCCTGGCACCGGACTGGTAGGTGCTGAGTGTGTGTCTGCAGGGTGAGGGACTGGTTGTTGAAAGCAGGAGCTGATAGCTGGGAGGTGCTCAGCACCACCCTGGATGGAGAATGGAGGGACAGTAGAATAAGCTGCTGGTAGTCTTTGTCTCCTGTTTGTCCAGATACTTCTGTCTCAGGCCTTATGAAGATGCAGACAGACCCAGTGAAAGCAGCTGCCCTTGACACAGAATATAGATTATGAATAAAGCAGCCCCATCATAGCCTGGATTCTTCTTTCTCCATAGACTCTTCCCAGACCACACTTTTC
This sequence comes from Hystrix cristata, assembly GCA_004026905.1. Taxonomy (NCBI): domain Eukaryota; kingdom Metazoa; phylum Chordata; class Mammalia; order Rodentia; family Hystricidae; genus Hystrix; species Hystrix cristata. The sequence continues at coordinate 47,200 of PVJO010005123.1, read as the reverse complement.
TCAGGCCTCCCTGGACTGCTTCTCCTCTGTGGATGCCTACTGTCCCTGGCTTTCCTTCCCTGGATCTCTGGTCAGAGATGGGACCTGAAGCCATGTGTTGTACCCCATTTCTCAGGCAATCGCTGGGGCATCGGGAGGGTCCTGCTGCTCTGAGTAGTGCAGCAGCCTGCCTGCCTTTGAAGTGTTCAGCTGGCATTATTCAAAACAAGGAGGCAGAGTAGTGCAGTGCTTTTAACCGTTGTGGTCTTTGCTCAGTTGATCCTGAGACTGTTATCGGGTTCAGGGATGCTGGAGTCTCCTTTTCGAGGTGATTTCTAGGTCCTTTCTCTCCTGGACAAAGAATTGAACGAAACAGGCATAAATGATGGCCAAGTTTTGCATTTATTAAAGGTAGGCAAAAACAGAAGGCTAGGGGAAGAACAGGCTTTGCAGAGGGTGTGTAGGCCATGTGAAAAGAAGGAAAAATAAAAATAAAAAATATACCCAACAGCATGGGCTATCGTGAAGAGGCATGATAGCGAGCACTTAATGGCGACTGTCTGTTTTTCATATTTCCCATGCTGTGTCACATCTAGGTCATCCTATCAAAAAACCTGCTTGAGTTCTCACCAGAAGCCACGTAAGGGTTTGGGGTGTTCCGGGGTCTTGTCATGCCTCATTTCCCTGCCAGTTTTAGCCACAGTACCTACCTCAAGACCAACCAGGATGGTTGCAATTTTAAAAGTTCTCTTTCAGGCATTTCAGTCATTTTGGTGTACTCTTGCTACTTCCTTGTGAAAAGTCCAAGCCACCTATTGGTTTTGATTTTGGTTTTGTGTGTGCGTGGATTGAATCCAGGCTCTTTGTGTATGCTAAGCATGTATTGTATCTCAAGTCTTCAGAGCATCCTATAACTGTTTTTTGGTGCTACTGAGGATTAAACCCAGGGCATTTGTACTGAGCTGTATTCCAGGCCTTTTTTACTCTTTATTTTTGCGATAGGGTCTCGCTATATTGTGCAGGCTGAGGAAGACTAGCGGGCCTGTTTTTACAGGGTTGAGTCGGTGGTCCCTCCCTCTGATTGGTTGGTCTGTCTCGTCGCTAGTGGTTTGCGTTAAGTATTGGAACAATTAAGGTGGACAGTGTTCTGAAAGCAACGGGACATTGCAGAGATTGTTCTCCTAAATTCTGAAGGGTCCGTGTACTTCTTGTGACCTCGTGAAGGGGATCCCACCTACCATTACAGGGACACGATGCAGTCTTTCCCAACTGAGGGACAGCTCTGCAGATTGCCCTGTTCAGTGGCAGCAACAGTGACAGCCACTTTGGGAAAATAAATGGAGTCTTAGGACAGGTGGGGTCTTAGCACTGCTTTGGGTGCTCACCTGGGGGCCCAGGAAAGGGCACCATGCACAGCAGTAGTTTTGGCCACCAAGTGAGGTGTGACACCACCAGGGACTTCCACCTAGAGCCCTCCAGGACTGATAACTGAAGACCTTCATTGCCTGAGTTTTCAACTGATCAGTACTGCGGAGGTCAGCCAGGATGAACAGTCTCTTAATTATCAAGGTTGGTTTTTTTTTTTTCCTCAGGGCTTTAGCACTGAGTTGCATCCCTGGCACTTTTTTATTTTAAGACAGGGTCTTTCTAAGTTGCTAAATTGCCCAAGCTGCACTCTAACTTGCAATCCTCCTGCCTCAGCCTCCCAGATTGCTGGAATTACAGGTGTGCACCACCATGTCTGACTTAATTATCAAGATTTAAAAAAAATTTTTGATGGTACCGGGGATGTAGCTCAGTGGTAGGGTACTTTCCTAGCATGTGTGAGGCCCTTGGTTGATCCCTGGGTCACCCTAAATTTATTAATACATACTTTGTGAACATTCTAATGGAGTTCAGTGGGATACTGTGTTTCCATACTTGTGTAGGGTGTGCTCTGATAAATTTAGGCTCTGTTTTCCACTCTTCCACCTGTACAGTACCATTCTCAGTCATGATTCTATTAGTAGAATAATAATAGTAATTAATAGTAATCACTATTTTACTTTCTACTTTCAGTTTGACTTTTTCAAGTTTCCATGTGTGATACAGAACATGGGTACTTGTCTTTCTGTGTCTGGCTTGCTTCACTTAACAAAATGTCCTTCAGTCCTATTCATTTTTGCTGCAAATGATAGGATTTCGTTCTTCTTTAGGGCTGAATAGTACTCCTGTGTGTGTAATTTTCTTTATCTGTTCATTTGGTGATTAGTACCTAGGCTGTACCCTAGCCATATTCTGTATCTTAGCTATTGTGAATATTGCCACAGTAAACACAGGTATGCAGTATCTCTTTTGCTATGATAACTTCATTTCCTTTGGTTATATGCCCAGGGGTAATGGGATAGCTGGATCATACAGTGCGTCTCTATTTTTACAGTGCAAAGGGTCAAACCCAAGGCCTTGCTTATACTAGGCAAGTGTTCTACCACTAAACTACATCCCCAGCCTAGAAATTAAAAAAAATTTTTTTCCGAGACAGGCTTTCACTCTGTTGCCAACGCTGGCCTTGAACTCCTGGTCTCAAGCTGTCCTCCTGCCTCAGCCTCCCTAGTAGCTTGGACCATGGGTGTGTACCACCATGCCTGGCTGTTTTTTAGTTTTTTAAGAACCTCCATGCTGTGCTCTGTAACAGTTCCAGTAATTTACATTCCTATCAACAGTAGACTAGCTCCTTTTTCTCCACGTCCTTGCCAGCATACGATATTTTTATAATAGCTATTCCAACTAGGATGAGATAGTATCTCATCGTGGTTTTTGATTTGCATTTCCCTGATGGTTAATGATCTTGAACATTTTTTGTATATTTATTACCATTTATGTGTCTTTTGAGAACTGTCTTTTCGAAGGATTTATCCGTTTTTTCATTAGATTGCTTTTTAAAAAGTTGTTTGAGGGGCTGGGGATTTAGTGCAGTGGTTAGAGTGCTTGCCTTACAAGCACAAGGACCTGAGTTCGATCCCCAGCACCAAAAAAAAAAAACCAAAAAAGAGTTGTTTGGGTTCCTTGTAGATTCTGGGTGCTACCCCTGTCAGATGAGTAGTTGGCAGATATTTTCTACTATTCTGTAGCTTGTCTCCCCACTCTTTTACAGAAATTTTTTAGTTTGATATCATATTTGTCAATGTTGGCTTTTATTTCTTGCACTTTTGGGGTCCTAGCCAGAAAATCATTGCTTGTACCAATGTCTTAAAGTTGTTTCTCATATGTTTTCTTCTAGTAGTGTCTGAGTTTCAGGTCTTACTTTTAGGTCTTTGATCCATTTTGAGTTGAACTTTTTGTACAGGGTGAGAGATAAGGGTCAAGTTTTAGTCCGCAGATATCCGGTTTCCCCAGCACCATTTACTAAAGAGGTTGTCCTTCCTCCAGTATGTTTGGGTGCCTTTGTCAAGACTCAGTTACTCTAGATTGAAGGGTTTATTTCTGGGATCTCCTTTTCCACTGGTTGCTTCTCTGTTTTTTAGCCGATGCTGTGCTGTTTGGGCTGCCGAGGCTCTGTAGCACACCTTTAAATCAGGTATTGTGGCGCTGGCTCTGCTTTGGCTATTTGGGGTCTTTTGTGCTTCCATATGAGTTTTAGGAATTTTTCTAGTTGTGTGAAGATGTCATTGGTGTTTTGATAGAGATTACATTGAACCTGTAGATCCTTTTGGGTAGTGTGGCATTTTAACAATATTGATTCTTTCAGTCCATCAACATGGGAAGTTTTTCTGTTTTGTTGTGTCATTTTCAATGTTTTTATCGGTGTTTTATGATTTTTCATTGTAGAGACCTTTCATTTTCTTGGTTAAGTTTATTCCTAGGTATTTTGTTTTTTGTCACTATTGTGAATGGGATTACCTTAATGATTTTTTTCTTGGTAAATTCGTTATCGGAATATAGAAGAGCTATTAGATTTTTGTATTCTGATAATGTACTGAAATTATTCTAGTAGCATTTTGGTGCAGTCTTCAGGTTTTTCTGTATATAAAATCACCTCATCTGGGGCTGGGGATTTAGCTCAGTGATTAGAGTGCTTGCCTTGCAAGCACAAGGGCCTGAGTTCGATCCCTGGCACCACCAAAAAAAAAAAAAAAATCACCTCATCTGCAAAAAGGGATAGTTTGACTTCCTCCCTTTCTATATTTTTTATTAGTACATGTTTGTAGTACATTATGATTATATTCCTTGTGGGGAGTTGGTGCATGTACATAATATATCTCAGTTCATTTTTCATCCCTTTTTCCTTCCCTCCCTCCTCTCTCCATCTCTTAGTCCACCTCCCACTTGCTATAGATCTATCTCTCTATTTCCTGTTATCTGTCTTTTATTTTGTCCTTTACTTATATTTTGGGGTTCTCATATAAACCATGTGGTAGTAAGCTCATGCAGCTGATTTACTTCACTTAACATGATGTAATGTCCCCAGAGCCCCCCCCAAATTATGTAATGTTAAGGTGGATCAATTTTCCTACAAATGACTGAAGTTTATCCTTTTTATGTCAGAGTAGTATTCCATTGTGTATAAATACCACATTTTCTTTATCCATTCCTCTATTGATGGACATATAAGCTGCTTCCAAGATTTAGCTATTATGAGTTGTACTGCTATAAATATGGATGTGCATGTATCACTTTAACTCCTTTGGGAAGATACTAGAAGGGGAATAGCTGGGTTGAAAGGAGTTTCTAGTTTTAGTGTTTTGAGCACTCATCCTGATCTCCATAGTGGTTGTACTAATTTACATTCCTACCAAGAATGTAGAAGGGTTCCTTTTTCCCCCTACAGCCTGTCCAGCATTGTTTGTTATTTAGAATATCTTTTTTTTTTTTTTTTTTTTTTTGGTGCTGGGGATCGAACTCGGACTGTTTGTTATTTGATTTCTTGATGTTAACCATTTTTTCTGGAGTTAGGTGGAATCTTGGTGTCATTTTAATTTGCATCTCTTTAATGGCCAGAGGTATCAAACATGTTTTTCATGTATTTATTGGCCATTTTTGCTTCTTTTGAGAAGTGGCTATTCGTTTCAGTTGCTCATTTTCTGATTGGGTCTTTTTTTGGGGAGAGGAATCTAATTTTTTGAGTTTCTTATATATTCTAGATACTAGTCTTCTGTCTGTGGAGTAGCTGGCAATTTTTTTCCCCGTTCAATAGGTTGTCTTTTCACACTGGTGTTTCTTCTGCTGTGCAGAAGCTTTTTAACTTGATATGATCCATTTATTGAGTCTTGATGTTATTTCTTATATAACTGGTGTTCTGTTCAGAAAGTCCTTATCTACACCTATATCTTTGAGAGTTGTACCTATTTTATCTTTAGCAGATTTTGTTTTGACATTTAGATTTTTGATCCATCTTGATTTCAGTTTAGTACGTTGGGAGAGGTATAGGTCTATATTCCTCTGCATGTGGATAGCCAGTTTTCCCAGCACCATTTGTTAAGCAGGCTGTCTTTCCTCCAATGTGTGTCTTGAACCCCACATAAAACATCAGATAGTTGATTGTGCCTGGGTTTTTTCTGCATCCTCTAGTCTGTTCCACTGATTCACATGTCTGTTTTTTGTCAGTACCATTCTGTTTTTAGTATTAGAAAAAAGTAACAGAAAAGAAAAAGGAAAAAGAGGGAAAAAGAAAAAACAGAAGACATAATAAAGGAGAAAAAAGGAAAAAAAACCTGATAACCCCCAAAAAACTGATGAATGGAAAAATAAAAAAAATTAAAAAAAAAAACAAAACCCTAACCTGAGCCCAAAACAAAAATTCCTGTCTTTTTTAATGAATAATTTCTTTCCAGGATCTGTAGTCTTAGAATCCAGCGAGTCTCAATTTTCTCTGCCTGTCTTTACAGCCTGGGGGTTTGCGAGGCACACTCCCTGCTCTATAGCCCTTCTGTCTGCACACCTTATACTGTGGCAACTCCCCAAGCTGAGGTGTGCCCTTGCACCACTGGTAGATGGAGAAAGCAGTCAGACCACTGATCACTGCTGGATGTAGGCTGTGGGATGGGGGTGTAAAGATACTGTTGGACTTAATGCCAATACTTTCAGATCCATCCACCTCTGAAAACCACACTCAGTGGGCCTGGTTTCTCACCATGGAGAGTGGGGCCTGAGCTTAAACTTCTCAGGGGTCTGTGACTAGCCTGCACTGTCTCTGCCCCTCTCTCCTGTAGGTGTCTCTCACCCAGTCACTGTGGGAGGATAAGTATGGGAACCCCTCCCCAAATGGCAACTGGTTAAACACCCTCTCGCAATAATATGGTGGCCACTGCGCTGGATTTCTTCTCCAACTCTAGCCTGCTGCGAAGGAGTCACTTTCAGAGTAAAACCCCACACTGTTTTTGTAGTTGGGGCCAGCACTGCTGGCCAAGTGCATTATTTCTCCCTGGAGCTGCCGATTTTCCAGGGCTTACCTCCAAAGTGTTGGCCTCATCCATGATCAGGCTGGTTGGTTGTTCAGTGCCTCTGCTGCTGTGTGGTGAGGGAGAACAAAACACAGAGAGGGCTTGGAATTGGCGGTCGGTCATGGCCAGGGTATAGAGTCAATGAGCTCAGAATTGACTGAATGCTATGAGGGTGTGTGCCTGTGTTTCTGTTGGTAAGCCTTTTATTTCTTGGCTAATTGCTCTTGCTCAAACTCTAGTACTTAGAGGCAACGCTTTCAACTTTTCCCCACTTAGTATAATGTCGGTTCTGGCTTTGTTGTATGTAAGCTTTATTATGCTGAGATGTGATCCTTTAAGTAAATTGTTCAGGGCTTATATCAATGAAGGGACATTGAATTTTATCATTTGCTGTTTCTGCATTTATTAAGACAATCATATGATTTTTATCTTTCTGTTCATGTGATGTGATACATTTATTGATTTGTGTATGTTAAACCAACTTGATCAATGGTAAATAATTTTTTTGCTGTGTTGTTGAATTCGATTTGCCTGTATTTTGTTGAGCAATTTTGTATCTATGTTCAGCAGGGATAGCGTTGTTGTTGTTGTTGTTGTTGTTGTTGTTGTTGTTGCACCCCATTTAGGTTGTAGTAATAGGGCAATGGTGGTCTCATAGAATGAGTTTGGAAGGGTTCCCTTCCTTTCAATATTTTGGAATAGTTTGAAAAGCATTGGCATTTGTTCTTTAAAAGTTTGGTTAATTCAGCAATGAAGCCACCAATCTTGGGCTTTTCTTTGGTGTCTGTTGCTAGAGCTACATTCTTTTTGAGGCTTCATATCACCTAGTTTTTTTTGTTTGTTTGTTTTGTTTTGTTTTGTTTTTATTTCTTTGTTTTGTTTTATATCGTGTTCCTAGATTGAGATTTGTGATCTGGTAGATCATGTATCTCTGCCACTTTTATAGAGTTACCTTCCTAGTAATCGGCTTTCTCTGGGGGTGTCAGTTTGTTATGCAATATTGGCTTTATTCTTATCTAGGTACCACACTGTAGACTTCTTATCGCTTCTTTGACTAATTACTGATTTTGAGCACAGTGCGTACAGTGCTGGAGTTGGAGTGATCCAAAGTCCCTGTGGGCTAAGAGTAAGGGCACTGTGGCAGTTTAGGCAGGTGGGGTACAGACTGCGGTGGGTGTAGGATAATCACTATGTGGCTGCTTTTGCCGGGGAGTGGTGGCTCCTGTCAGTTGGGGGTTTCCTAAAGCACAATTGATGCAACCTCTGCTCCTAACAAGGGCCTCTGGCACCGGAAGCCGCAGAGTGGTAAGGGCCTTGAAGCACTTGTTCTCTGACCAGTCCATGGTGTGGACCCAGGCATTGCGTAGGAAGAGATGGTAGCAGAAACCACAGCACTGTCTCTTGGCATTCACACTTGGTCCTGATGTCAGTGTCTGGTCAGCCAAGGTGCAGGCATGTGGTGGCAGCAGGAACTGTTGTGTTCTTTTCTGCCGATGGCAGTGCAAGCCCAGGAATGGAACTGTGGCTGGCACCAGGCAAACTTCTCTCAGCCCTCTTTGGCCATGTGTGCCTAGGAGCGGAGTGAAGGCTGAAGCTGAGGCTTTTCTACCCCCTAATTCCGTTAGCTGTATCATGCACCTAGGGATGGGACAACAGCCAGAGCTGTGAAGTTGCTCGAGCCCCACCATCCATGCCCCTGTGGACAGGGCGGCAGCCCTGAGTGTGGTGCAGTGATGACTGCATGAATGCCTGGCTTCTGTCCTGGCACTTATGACTGACCTCACGTGAGTGCCCTGATCACCTGGTTCCCAAGGTGGCACCTGCTTTCCCTTCTGCATCGCAGCACCTAGTCCCTACAGTGCAGGGCCTCTGTGGTGCTCAAATCACAGTTGCGTCACTCTCCTGGGTTGTTAGGCTTGTGAGGTGGTCTGTCTGTGGAGTCCTAGAGATGAGAATATGCTGGGGATGTTGACCCTAGAACAGCACACACTTAAACGGTAGCTCACTTCTCAAGCGGACTCCTGGCTGTTGTAGCTCGATATTTGCTGGAAGATGACGTGAGATCCTTCTCCAAAGACCGCTGTGCACATTTCAGGTTACTTACCTAAGAGTGCTGAAGGCCTGTGAGGGTTGTGAAAGTTTCCAGGAGCTAGGATTGCCAGCATCCACACTGATAGTTTGCTGGGTTTCTGTCTTTCGCCCTTATCCCTGCAAAGGAGGGGCTCCCGCTCCTGTGGCCGAAGAGCCAGATGGCAGATGTCGGGGTGTCCTGTTTCTTTTTCTAAGCTGTTGTCCCAGGTCTGGGAATCTTAAAAGGTTCCAGTCTCACTTTCGCTGATTTCCAGTGTGTTCCTACAGTCATTCACCTCGAAATGCAACTGTACACTTATTTTGGCTCTTTCCAGAGGAGGAGGTAAGTGTTGGATGCCTCTATTTGGCCATCCAGGATCTGTTTATTATTTAACTGATACATAAAATTATAAAAATCACACATATAATGGTGTACCATATAATGTTTTAAATACATGTATATGTTGCTTAATGTTTACATTAAGTTAAACATTTATGTTCCCAAACATTTATCATTTCTTCATGGTGAAAATATTTCAAATGTTTTCTTCTGGCTTTTTGAAATGTACAGCACAATATTGTTATATATAGTTAGCCTGCTGTGCCATAGCACAACAGAACTTCTTGCTCCTATCTGACTGTACTTAGTACCCATTGATCAACCTGTCCGTATCTTGTACCTCCAATTTTCCATATTGTACTTTAACTTTTTTTTTGAGACAGAGTCTCACTACGTCATGCAGGCTGGCCTTGAATTCACCATGTAGCCTGCGCTGCAATCCTCCTGCCTCTGCCTACCAAGTGTTGGGATTACAGGCATGTGCCACCATGCCTGGCTGTACTTTAACTTCCATGATTACTTTTTTATAATCCATATATGAATGAGATCATGTATAATACTTGTCTTTATGTCCCTGACTTGTTTCATTTAACATAATGACTTCTAGTTCTGTCCATGTTGCCACACTCATGTTTTGAAGCCATAAAACCCCGAGTAATTTAGAATGTAATGATAATTAGGTAGGTAAATAAGGTTAAGTGGTCATAAAGGTGGGGCCCTAACCCGTTCAGATTGATGTTCTTACAAGAAGAAGAAAAGACAAAAGGGATGTAAATGCACAGAGAAAGACAAAGACACAAGAGTGACCATCTGCAAGCTAAAGAGCAGGCGTCTGGAGAAACCACTCCAAGAGACACCTTGATCTTGGACTCTCAGCCTCCAGAGGTGTGAGAAAGCAAATTTCTGTCTTTCACACAGATCAGGCTGGCCTTGAACTCGCCGTGTAGCCCAGGTTAGCCTCAAACTCGTAGCCTCAAACTCTGCCTCAGCCTCCCAAGTACTGGGATTATAAGTGTGTGCCACCACATGTGGCCTCCTATTCATTTATGCTGTATATTCATTTTAAAAACCAATTTGTATGTTAATAATTGGGTATATATTTTATGACTTGTACTTTTAACAATATCCCTTTGCTCCTTCAATGTAAGTTTTCTAGCGTGTGTTGACAGTCAAAATGTTTCAGTGGCAATTTGTACATTTCTCAGAAAGAATCTCTATTGGTGTAGATGCATAAGTGTAGGATTTATTTCATGAGTTTGCACAACGGGGCCATCGTTGATGAAATGTGTTAGGTGAGCTCTCTAGCCAATTCTGAATCCAGTTAGTTCTGGTCTGAAAAAATGTCTGCTTGATATATTGGTGACTAAACCATGGGAGACGTGTCCATGGGAGATGATGGGTTGAAGTCAGAGCCCTGCTGAAGGGCAGGTACCCACAAGGGGCTTCGCAAGGCTGCTGCCGGGGTTTGTGAGTTGCCTAAGGAGCTCAGGTTCATCTCTGGACGGTCACTGCAAAGGGGCCTCACAGAATGAACTCCCAACCACCTTCCTGCAGAGTAAGTACAAACAAGAGTGCTTCAAAACTCACTTGTAAAGAAATGAAGTAGGATTTAGGGTATTATCTTCAAAGTGTGATGACTCTCCTTGGCAGGTCATACAATAAACTTATACCCCTCTAAACTGGGACTTGCTTGTCAGCCTTGTTTGGTTTGTCTCTTCCATTGTGACCATGGCTGATTTCTGCTTTGTGAAATCTGAAGGGATTCTAATTTACTGGGTCAACAGTACACACCAGTGACCTGGGAAATTTTTCTAGGGCTGCCTGAGAAATTTTAAGGAATAACATCTTTTAGTTCTAGGGAAGTTTTCTATAGTGGTTTTTTTTTTTTCTTTTCTTCCAGAGGAGATTAGGAATGAGTGTCTCGTGGCTTTGAGCTCCATCCATTTAGATTTATCTCCTTCCTGCTCTCCAGCATCCATCTCTAACTGCATAGCCTCAGAGGGAGGGATGGTTCTAGTGTCCCAAAGCCCTGCCCCAAACCTTTTGAAACCCAGGCTCCAGCAAATCAGGGAGGCAAGAGTGCAGGGATTTAGGATTGCCCACTGGGTCCTGGGTCAGCCTAGGGGAGATGGGGGCAGCAGGATCTCTGAGAGCTGGAGCAGCTTCTTCAGTCTGTTGCATTATGCTCACTTAATAAAACCCCAAAGGAATTCTTGGGTGCCAAAGTGTATTGGGTTGTAGGCCTCAGAAAAGGGTAGTTAAGGAGCCATGTATTATCCGCTGTCAAGTTTGCATTAGACAAATTTCCCCTCTTCCCTTTTCTTTCTGAAAGCCCTTTGTTTCTTTGCACTGGTAAAAAGCTGCCTTCGTAGGAGAGGCCAGCATGGCTACCTCTTAGTAAATCAAAGGAGAGAATTTGCCTCCAAAGACTGTTAGGCAAAAGACCTAAAGAAAAGATGTTTCTGCTGTTGGATCAGCTTATGGTTGGAGGATCTGTAGACTCTTTGGGGTGTAGGATACTGTGCATACCTAGGTACATAATAAAAAGCGACAAAACCAAGCACTGAAATTTTTCTAAGGACTCAGAGGCACTGATCTGTGGCCACAAGGGGACAGTTCTTTGTGTTTATCAATGTGTGTGTGTGTGTGTGTGTGTGTGTGTGTGTGCGTGCACGCACACACTTGGGATGAATCTTGGGCCTCGTGCATGCTACCACTGAGCTCCACCCCCCAACCCTGTGATTATCATCTGGATTACTCATTCTTATCCAGCCCAGAGTAGAGCTTTAGTTCTCTTCTGGATCTAGAATTCTGTCTTTTATCATAGATCTAGTATTTCTTTCGTTCCAGGTGCTGTAGTGATGTTGTGAAAGGAATGCTATAGCAGGGTTTATAGTGCTCAGGCAGCCAGCCGTGGGCTTCTGTCTTGTTACCTTAGTGGCTGGAGCATACGGCTTCCTTACGTGTTCTTCAACCACTTAAGACACTACTGTGTTAGGTGCTGAACGTGCAGAAATGCATACATTGAAGTCACTACCCTCAGTGGGCTTATACCATGAATTATTATTTTTTGGGGAGTGCTGGTAATCTGTCAAAGAATAATCTAGTAATAAATTCTCTCCCTCTGGTGTTTGATAATGATGCAGTCCTTTCGTTGCTCAGCATATTTCTGTAATGAGCTGATGTGTAATTGGCGAATTGTAACTGATGATGTCAGTTCACATAGGATTTTTAGCTTAGGCCTGAGGAGCTAGAATAACAGTAAAATAATAACTATCAGCAGGAAAGAAAAACTCCCTCAGCTCAGACTTAGCACCATAGAAGCTCTTTCTGCCTCATTTTAAGGAAGTAAAAAAAAATGAGCTGCTGTATCCAGGCTTCCTCCCTAGGGATGTGCACCTCTGACCGTGAACTCTGAGCTGGTAGCAGGTTGTACTTCCTCCTGCCTTGTGTCTCACTGGGAAACCAACATTTCCATACTGTTGTTTTTGTGCACTTAATACTTCCTGTGGTATTCTTGTGTTTCCGTGAGTTGCTGGTTTGCTTCTGGGTTGTGTGTGTGTATGTGTGTGTGTGTGTGTGGCTGGCTGCTGTTGCTGGTGGTGCTGGTGGTTGCCATAGGTTTTGAATGGTCCTAAGTGTTGAATGGTGTGCCCCATGCAACTTTTCCCAAAACCCTGGTGCTGACATCTGGAAAGTCAAGCTGTTGAACATCCACTCGAATCAGAGGTGGGAGTTTGAGCTTCTTCATTGTCTTTTCAGCCTTCCGTCACACATTTTCGTGTGTAAATGTTCAAGAAGGAAGTAGCAACACCATCTGCTAGTCCATGGCAGTCCTGTGTGCGGGTTCTGAAATGTGACGCCTCACATTTGCAGCCCGGCCCCCAGCTGGAGAGATGACCTGGTGGGAAGCTTCAGATTCTGCAGGGCACATAATGTTCCTGTTTCCTGAGTGGAATATGGAGTGAGGGCCCCGTAACTATTGTCGGGGTTCTCCAGAGAGGCAGACTTAATAAGAGGTCTATATACCTAGACAGAGATTTATATAAGGCAGTGCTCACACCTTTTGCAGACTGAGGACCTATAGACACTGGGAAGCCAGCTGTATAGTTTGAAGGCCCAAGAGCTTATGGTGTAGATTCCAGTGTGAGTATGGAGGGCAGGAGGAGGTGGGTTCCCAGCAAACAGGCAGGCAGTGCCTTTACCGTTCCTCTGTCTTTCTATTACATTCAGAAAGGGTTGGACAATGCCACCTACCTTCAGGAGGTCATGTGCTTTCTTCAGTCCGGCTGTTCAAAAGCCAGTCACTTCTGGAAACACCACAGACACACCCAGGAATAATATTTAACGAGGTATTTGGGATCCCTTAGCCTAGTTGACACATAAAATATCAGAAGTCTCAATATCAGTGAGGGAATGGGGAGTAAATAGCTGTTTGGGAATCTCTTTTGGTTTGGCCTGGTTCTGTCATGCTATTAGTGAGTGAAACACTCTCAGTGGCCACACGAGTTCGGAGAGACAGACGTCAGGGGTGTTCATTTGGTGCAGCATCAGTCTGGCCACTGGCAGTGCTCCAGCTTGGGTCCAAGTTGGAGGAATTATGTGTGATACGCCCAGCCAGGAAGACTTGCTTTGAACATGTTCCAAGAGAATGGATAATCTGATTCTGAAGGTCTTACTTACTGGGTTGGAAAGGTTTCAGCAACAGCCACATCTGTATCTCCTGGCTTGGCCCTTGTTTCAGTCTTCCAGTTTGTGTGGCACTTTGCAGCAGACTGTGTGGAAATCACATAGGTTGCTCCCACCAACAGAGCTATTTATTAAACTTCTGCATTTGAATGTCAGGCATTAAAAATGCTTTTGGGTTTGTTTTCATCGCACACATACACAACACAATAATAGGGATCTATATGAGGCGTTATTATCCTCAGTTTGCTTTAGGAATTATAAATGAAGGATACAGAATAAATTGTTGTTGCTGTGTGCCCCAGCGAGGGCTGTGTCTGTGGGAAGGAAGGGCGGTTCCGTGTGCCTGTGATCATGCCTGCGCCTCTCAGGGGGTGGGAAGGTGCGTCTCCTGTCTGGGAATCCAGCCAAAGTACCCGATCTGTTCTTTCTCTTAGCTTGTTTTCACAGTTATGTTAGGCCGAGGAAAGGAGATAGCAGAATCAATAGAATGGATATGGGCAAATAAATATGTTCAATTTGGAAGAACTAGTGAATCCATTTCATTAGCAAGTCCTTCCCATGAAGGAGAATTATAGAATGTTTTATCTCCCTTTAGGAAGAGGAAATGTTAATATCCAGCCTTTAAAATATCTTGATATTCATGGATCCTTTTGTTTCTATCCGTACCCTGGTCCAGGCTCTGACATCTTCTCATTTTGCAGCAACAACATCCACATCGATGTCCCCAGTTCTGCCATTGCCCCATCCCTTCAGTCTTCATATTGTACCATGCCAGGCTGTTTAAAAATCACAGCTGGATGTGATTCTTCCTCTAAAGTGCCCTCTCAGGGTTCACCATTGCTCTATACCTCTCCTTTGACCTCTTGTTCTGTGACTTGTGGGTCACTGAACATTTGGGTGACCGCTCTCTACATCACCACCTCGTCTCTCCTCATTCTCTTCATTAGTCAGGGTTCTCTCAAGAAAAAGACCAACAGGGTATATATGTGTGTGTGCATGTATGTGTGTATTGTCTGCATGTGTATATATGTACATGTTGTATATGTGTGTGGGGTATCGGTTCATGCAATTATGGAAAGTAGGAAGTCTGAAACCTGCAGGATGAGTCAGCAGCCCAGACACTGAGGCAAGCGAGTGGTGCAGTTGGAGTCACAATGCTGCCAGCCTGGAGACTCAAGGCAGCAGTTCAAGTCAGAAAGCCGTCTTCTGCAGAACCAGGAGGAGCCAAGGCTGCTGATGACGTGTGAAGGCAGGGTTCAAGAGACTCTTGCTTGGGGAAGTCTTGTGTTTCAGGCTTATTTGGATCTTCACCTGATTGCATGTGGCCCACCCACATTGTGAAAGGCAATCTGCTTTACTGAGTCTCTTGATTTAAATGCTAATCTCATCCAAAAGCACTTCCACAGAAACACCCAGAACAGTACCACCTAGCCAGGCATGTGACCCAGGTAAGCTAACACGTAGAATTAACTGTCACATTCTCCCTTTGCTTTTTGTCATCTGTCCTCACTGGACCTCGTGTAGCTTTTCTAATGTGGTTCATTAATCCTGGACTCTGAGCTTTGCACAAACTATTTATTCCATTTAGAATGTGTTTTCATCTGGGTATTCTTATACATCATGTATCAGCTGAAACTTCTTTTTCTTAAAGCTTATCTCTCTGACCTTCCAAGCTGTGTTTGCCCACTCAGGTACACATCACCAGAGCACACTAAATGTTTCTATTTAATAACACGCCTCACACATATAGTTCCTTATTCAGCGTTGGCCTTTCCCACTAGATTTTAAGTTCTCTGAGGACAGGGCCTTATCTGCTTTGCTGTTACATGTCTGGCACTTACTAGTTGCTCAAGGATCATTCTAATGAATGAATGAATGAATCTAAAGCTCACAAGGTACAAGGCTCTTAACATACATAGACACAACCCTGTGAAGTGTTATTTTCATGTTTATAGACTGAAGTCCAGAGAGGTCGGGGACTTACTTGCCCAAGGTCATGTTACTAGTCACATAGAGACTGGGCTTCAAATAAAATAACTACTAGCACATATAGAATGTAACGAAAGGCCCAGTGTCATCCTAGTCGTTTTTCAACTTACAGTCGCCTAACACAGTAGACCGCCCAAAAATATCCCAAAAATATCCCACACTGTGGCTCCTGGTGTTCACCCAGGGGGATCTGCTTCCTAATGCCTCGTCAGCCTGGAATCTGGAACTCGAAGGCTGACCTGGTGCCCTCTTCCCTCTGCCGTCTTCTCTGAACCATCTTCAGTTTTCTTTTCCTCTATCCCAGTAAGTGGTAGCAAGTTAGCAGATTGAGCAGGCATCCACATGAGGAACAGAATGCGGGTCTCTATCAAAAATACCCCTGGTCTTGAAAGGACTTCCTAAACAGAACCTCAGTTGCACAGGAAATAACAATCAATAAATGGGACTATATTAGACTAAAGAGCTTCTGTACAAGAAAAGAGTCAGTAGAGTGAAGAGAAAACCCACAGAATGGGAAAAAATCTTTGCCAGCTACTCCTCAGACAGAAGACTAATATCTAGAATATACAAAGATCTCAAAAAAATTAAACTACCTAAAATCAATGACCCACTCAAGAAATGGGCCAGAGAAATGAACAGCTACTTCACAGTGGAAGAAATACAAATGGCCAACAAATACATGAAAAAATGTTCAACATCTATGGCTATTAGAGAAATGCAAATTAAAACAACTCTTAGATTCTACCTGAGCCCAGAAAGAATGGCAGTCATTAGGAAGTCAAACAATAAAAATTGCTAGCGCGGCTGTGGTGAAAAGGGAGCCCTCCTACACTGTTGATGGGCATGCAAACTAGTACAGCCATTATGGCAATTTGTATGGAGATTTCTCAAAAGTCTGAAAATAGAAATCCAATATGACCCAGCCATTCCCCTACTAGGTATCTTCCCTGAAAAGCTAAAGACGTTATACTACAGAGATACTTGCATACCAATGTTTCTAGCAGCACAATTTGTGATAGCTAAATTCTGGAAGCAGCCTGTATACTCATCAATAGATAACTGGATAAACAAAATGTGGTATCTGCACATAATGGAATACTATTCAGCTATAAAGAATGACACACTACAGTCAATTACAGAAAAATGGTTGGACCTGGAAAATATAATGTTGAGTGAAATAAACCAGACTTGAATATTGTATGGTATCCCTCATTTGAGCAAGGCAAAATACAAACAAAAGAAAAGGGTAAACAATGGATACAAAAAGGCAAAGGGTCAGATCTAAGCCAATAGACAAAGGATCCAAAGGAACAAGAAGAGGGTAAAGGGGGAGAGAAATGGAAATCAAGAGGAATAATGATATCTTAAAAACAAGAATTTAATAACCCAAGCTTAAAACAGTGACACGTACACTAGGTACTACAGTAACTTTATGTAGTTGTGACTTAATACTGCATCTTTGTGGTTGTTTACATTGCTCGTTGTTATAAGCAAAAGGCACAATGTATTGTGGTCTGTAAGCTTGTGTAATGGCTTGTAAGTTTGTGTAATTTTGGATAAATTAAAAAATACCCCTGGTCTTTATAAGTAATCTCTGGCTTCCAGCCACTGTGAAATTGTGTATGTAAAGAAATGCATCTCCGTGATCACTGTACTCTACAAAAAGCAGCCCTTTCTCCCTGTCTTCTACGTAGGTTGATTGGGTGTGGAGATGGGTGGAGTGAGTCAGCTTCTCTGAGTTGCCATCTCTCAGTGACCTGGGCAAGGGGCCTGTCAGGGTACCTAGTGCCACTAAATAAGATTTGATTTTCTGAAATCCACTGTGTATCTCTTCTGAGGCTAGATGTCTTCTCAAGGTGACACACAGAATATTGGGGTATTGTTAGCTAAATGCCTGTTGCATTGTGTTAAATTACAAACTGATGCCCTGAAAGAATTAATTCCCCAGGTGATGGAGACAGATCCTTTTCTCCTTTGCTAAGTCACAATATTAATAATGCAGCTCAATGTGACTCTGCTGTAGAAGAGTTTAATTTTCAAAGACGATTGGACAATTTTATGGATGACTTGAAGCATGTGTCTCTAACCACTGAGTCGATGCCATGTTGCCACCCTAACAGATTCTTGCTGATAGTCAAAGGAGGGATGAGTATGGGAAGTACAAAGCTTCAGCTAGTATATGATCCTGTTAGGTGTAAAGGTTGTACTTACCCTGTGGTTGTTGCTTTTGCCAAAAAAAGTTCTTTCTTGAACTTGAAAAAGTGGTATTGGAAAAAAGTGTGTCCAAATCATAAAAGCAGGGAGGAATGAAGATGTGTGGCTTCCTCTTGGCCATTAAGTTTGTAAAGTGATTTTTGGTAAACAGGGTGGTTATTTACAATAGTCTTCAGATCCTGTTTCTATATTCTTAAATAGACATACCTATTTCCTTCATTCATTCAACAAGTACTTGTAAGTACAGTGATGCCCGGAGACTCTGTCCAGGCCCAGGGGTGCAGCCATGAACATGGACAACTCCTGCTCTCCTAGAGCTCCCAAAGGGCCCCAGGGAGAGGAGTAAACAATGTGCAAGTAAATAAGTTAATGAACAAGGACTTTCAGGTAATGTTGACAGTTGTGCAGAAAATGAACTCAATAACATGCTGGTGTGGGAAATAGGAAGAGGGAGGGAGGCAGCTAGTCCTGAGTCCTGCTCAAAAGGTCACATTCTTCAGGAGCTCATGGGAAAATGTCTCTCCACTCTGGCCCCTCCTGTTAGACTTGTGGACCTGGGGCTGCATGCCTGGCAGGTGGAAAGGGAAGCCTTGCGGGAACTTGGCAAACTGTTAGCAGAATACTTTAGATTCCCAGCTCAGCTAAGTAGAGCACACAGCTTCTTTAGGGAAAAGAGAAAAAGTCATTGAAAGTCTTAAACAAGAGTAAGGTTCCCCAACCGCTGCCTTAATGAAATTCATTAAAACAGAATGTATATTTAAACCTTCCTCATGATTAACTTTGATCCGTTGTAAGTAATGATATCTGAATTCCTTCCTGGTCCCGTGGGCATTCTGATTGAGGGGATGGGGAGAAGAGTGCCCCAGAATGCAAACCTTTGGCTTTCATTAAGTCTTTCTGTGTAGTAAACCCCAAATGCCTACAGTGTTAAATGGGATAAACTTTCTAAAATTCGACTGCTCTGTTGAAAAAAATACTTGGCTTCTTAAATAACAGCTATGGACTGTTTGCATAGTTCCCCAACTGCTATATTTTGACAGCTGAGACAAGAGAGTAAAATAAACAAGAATTTAAAACACACACATGGAAAGATGAGTGCAAAAATAGTTTGTGCTTTTGGTTTCACCAATAACTGTGGGATATGGTATACGTATGGTTGTTTGTCCAAACTCCTGCCTTGCATGTGACTCTGAAATACATGGGTCGCTTCTCTACTGAACGAGAAGCTTGCCTTAGGTGTGTCTAACCTGTGGTCAGTGTGTTGACATGCCAGGCTTGCCTGGGCTGTATTGAGCGAAGAGGAATTGTCTTGGGTCACATATGAAATATATAGTGTATAAAAGTAACAAAACTTCATTTTTTAGTATTTTTGTTACAACACAGCTGTGTACAACCTGCAGCTGTGACCAGGAATTTAGGGCCTTGCTCCACAGATCATATGCTGGGCAAATGTAAGTCATAATGCATTTACCTGGAAGAATACCAAAGAAACTGGCTAGTGCAGAAAGCTGATTTTCTTCTGGAAGGTAGGGAGGCAGCATCCTATGGTGATTTTGAGCAGTTGCCATGAACTCACATCCTGAGGCAGTGGTCAAAGCTTTCTCTTTGGTTTTGTCACCTGTGGAGTGTGGGCTTCATAGGACCGGCTGTTTGGGTTGTCCAGAGGAGGATTAGGTGAAGACCTTTACTGCAAAGAGCATGGTAGAAAGCTCAGTCAGTGTCGACTCTCTCATCACGCCCACCATGGTCCCTAAGGGCTCCACCCGGCTTCCAGGTGGGGCTCTTTCCCTCGTGTGTCCCAGCTGCCCCTCTGTAAAGTGTCACAAGAGCTTCATCGTCAGCAGTGCAGGGGCACTTGGAGAAAGTGTCTGTCTTCCTCTTGGATTGACAATGGTAGGACGTGCTCTTGGTGGATGCCCAGCGACTGCCCTCTCTAGCCACCATGCAGGGACTTTGAAAAGACTCACTGCAGAGTGTACAGTTACCTACTTCTGACAGTATTACTTTCCACCCCTTCCTTCCTCGGGAGCCCCCCTATTCCCTAAGGTTTCATAGTTTGACACTGGTATTTCTCAGATATTAATAACCAGTGATTCTTTAGTGAAAATCTGTGATCGGTTCAAATGCTGAGTGAATCCAGTAATGACTAAGAAAAGGACAGGTGCTCATAGTTAGACTTTGGCTGCAGAGGTGCCTAATCTGCTCTGGGGAGCTCTGCCTGGACCACACAAAGTCCTTTGTCAAGTGACTTAAATGTGGGTTAGTAAAATGGAGCGTGACCAAGATGATATAAACACCCAGGTGATGTTAGCTCGAGATCACATGATCTATGAGAGCTAAATTTATTAGGTTTTGAAGTTCTCCCCCCACCAGCCCTGTGTTTTTCAGTTCTGAGAATTAATCCCGGGAACTCCTACATACCAGACAAGTGTTCTACCACGGAGCTATACCAACAGCCTTAAACTGTACTTCTAAGGGGAATACATGCTGGGTTAGGGACTGAAGAGTGAAAACCACCTTCTTCAGAAGCATGAACTGCCTGGGGAGAGGCAGGGGGCAGGGAGAGAGCACGCTCTGTGGGGTTATTAGCTGGTCACTAGGGCTGACTGGTGAGGAGCTGGAGGGACTCCTGGCCTGCCGTTCAGGCTCAGAGAGATTTTCTGAAGACGGCCTGAATCATGGGTGTTGAGAACTGACTGAGCCCCAGGGATGGGGATTTCCATATTGAGGGGGTATATTTGAAGTACATAATTGTGCATGTAGGAAGGGGCCAACTACAGAATATTAAAAAGTATATTCTAGGTATCTAGTGTTGTAATACAAAGTAATAAAAAGCTCAAGATCTTCTAAACTGGCCAAAATACCCTCAAAGTACTGTAAGACCTAGATTGAAAACATTGAGAAGTACCCTGAATCCAGCCTAGTTATGGGTTTTCTGTGCATCCACCCCTGCAGTAATCATTATCCATTGTCTGTAAAATTTATATATAATGCATATCCTACCAATAAAAAAAAAATTCTACCTGATCTAAAAGGAAAGCATGGAAAGTGTATAGCATGAAAGCTTTACTGGTATGGTCCTATTTTACACATACGGTATTGTGAAAGCATGTCACTCATTTATTGCTTGGTCCGTGGTGTGTATGAGAGATTGTGCTGTGGCTACAAAAGTTATGAGAGTGAAGTAAGTGGAGCTCCTGCTGTCATATACAGAGACATGCCATTTAACTTTGACAGTTTCTTGAGTCCATATAAACAAAATATTGCATAGTGTATGTAATATATAAGGCATTATATATTTTGAAGCTAAATTAGTTCAGTAGAGAGCAGACTGCTGCTGATTGTAGGACACTAATGTTGCTAGTTCAGTGGAGTTATAAGTTTAAATCTTATATCCCAGTATACCCTCAAATATATTAATGATCTCAAATCCTAAAAAGTAGCACACATTTAAATAAATATGAAAGTATGCTTTCATATTTATGAAACTTTAAAATTTATTGTACATGCACATAATTCATATTTGTGTGTATATATATATATAGTAGGACACTTCAAAAATAATAACTTTATTAAGATATAATACACATCGTGAAATTCACCCATTTAGATAATATACTGTGCATTGTTTTTAGGTGTGTTTGCAGAGTTCTGCTGCCATCACTGCTATCTAATTTTAGAACAATTTTGTTACTCCAATGCTTATACCTGTAAGCAATCAATCCCCCTCCCCCCTTGCCCCCAGTCCCCGGCAACCGCTGATCTTTGCATTTCTGTGACTTTGTTTATTCTGAACGTTTTATGTCGGAGTCCCCACCCCGGGTCACAGGCAGTACCATACCGTGGCCTATTATGAACCCAGCTGCGCAGCAGGAGGTGAGTGGAGAGAGCCAGCAAAGCTTCGTCTGTATTTACAGCTGCTGCTCATGGCTGGCAGCACCACCTGAGCTCTGCCTCCTGTCAGATCAGCGGTGGCAGCAGATTTCCACAGGGAAGACCAGCCCTGCTGCGAGCTACCGCACTGAGGATCCAGGCAGCGCACTCCTAGTGAGAACGTAATGCCTGATGACCTGAGGTGGGGCTAAGGAGCGAGCCACCTCAGTCCATGGAAATAGCCTTTTCCCTGAAATTGGGCTACAGGTCAATAAAAAATACCAACTATTCACAATAGCTTTTGTCACTGGGTATTTTTCAACCTTTTAAGTGTTTTATGAAATGTCAAACACATAAAGTAGCAATAGCCGTGTAATAGACCTTACTTATCAATCCCCCTCACTTCAATGGAATATGGCTGTTGTCTGTCTACAGTATGCCTCTCCCTCATTCCCAGTTTAATTGTAACAAATGCCAGACAGTGTGCCATGTCATCCTTGCCTACTTGAGACTGTCTCTTAATGCGTTCTTCTGAAAACAAAACAAAACAAAACAAAAAACACAATATCTTCATTGCACATTCCAAAGTTGAAAATAATCACTCTTTGTTTTTTTCACATAAAATTTTATGTTTATTTGAGATTCAAGGAAGGTCATTCATAGCACTGGTAAGGGTCTTAAATTGCTTCTAATCTTGAGGTTTCTTCTCCATCTCTTTTTTTCCCTGTGTAGCTGTTGAAGAAATACGGTCCTTTGTCTTATAAAGCAGTGATGCTAGAAGTGTGGTCCGGGGCTCTTGTGAGAGATATAGACGTGGAGAGTGAATGTTTGAAAACTGTGCAGTTTGACGTTGCCACAACGTCCATGCCTGTGAGCACTGTCAGCACACATGGCTGGATGTGAATTTTGTGTTTGGGAATGTTCTAATGGTTCATTACAATAATAGCAAGTAATTACATGGCTGAAGAGGCTAGTGCCAGAATAAAAATCAGCATACTGCTTCTTTCATCAAGAATGGTCCATTATTAAAAAAAAAAAAAGTCAAATGAATTAAACAGGAGGCTTGGTTAGATAGTACAAGTTATAAATATACACAAAGTTCAGCAAAAGATCTATTTTGGGAAATTCATGGAGCTAGAAATCCTTTTCTGTCCTTGAATGATAATGTAAGTTTTTTCCTTTTTTAAAAACTGTTTTCTGATTCTATTCAGGACTTAATCACAAATACAGCAGCTCCTATTGACCTCAATACATACTTCTTTTAAAACATTATTGTGGTAAATATACCTAACATAAAATTTACCATCTTCATTCACCCTTTTTAAGTACATTAGAGTTTGGCGGTGTCAAATAATTTGGAATGTTGTACAACTGTCACCACCCTCCGTCTTCGTAAGTCTTTTCATTTTGTAAATTGGAGTCTCTGTGCCTATTAAACGTGGATTCCCCATCGTCTTTCTTCTCAGCTCCTGCCAGCCACCGTTCTCACTTTCTGTCTGATTTTGACCGAATACCTCGTATAAGTGAAATCAGACAGTATTCCTTTTTTGTGACTGGTATATTTCCCTTGGCCATAATGCCCTCAAAGTTCACCTGTGTTGCAGACAGGATCATTTAAACTCACTATTACAAGATTAAATTATTCGAATTGACTGTTAGAATTGGTTAGATTGAAGGAGAATTTTGAAAATGGAATATTGGTTATTTTAAATAAAAATTAAAAAATAATATCTTGACCTTGCTAACATAACCTTAAAATCGATTCTTCACTTCCATAAGCACACATCTGTGTGATTGTTTTCTCTACAATGATTGTTATTAAAGTAAACATTGAGAGAACGCCTGTAATTATCCTTAAGCAGTAGTGTCATGTGTAGTCCAACTTAGATCAGGGAGCAGGCTGGAAGCAAGCTTAATTTTCCACATTAAAAATTTTGAATAGTGATAAATGTGATCTCCCTTCGAAGTGTGTGTGTGTTTAATACAAGGAATCGCTATTTCCTTCATAACTTTAGTTACAACTGCAGAGTGGAAGAAAATTGTGAGATGGTAACTTTCTGTTAATTACCTAGTACAAATTTTCAGTGACTAATGTATATAGCTTTCTTAGTTCTTTTTTCTGTTTTTTCTAATTATACTTATTGGAATGTACTTTTGTTTGGAATCTATGCGTACAAATTGGCTTTCATTTTGTATAATTTTTTTCTCGTTGTATATTTTTATTATATTTACAAATATAATTTCAAAAATTGCAACAGGTTAGAAATAAGAAGCCAGGATAGGAACAGATATCCTCTATTGTCATGTAACATGTGCCTCTGTTCCTTGAATTTTCCATAAATTAATAATTAGATCTTCTGGAAGCTTGATTAGAGTCTAGCCCTTTTTGGAGAGATGAGAGGGACAAGACCCCTGAACTCTACAACTGATGTTGTGTGCTGCAGGACAGTGTCCTTAGAGCTGACCCCGTTTTGTCAGCATTCTTGCTTGAGTTCTGATGAGTTTCCATAGAATGAACTAGGATCATTCTAGGAGAACGAGGAGTGCAGCTTACTAGCAGTTCAGCGAGGAGTGCAGCATCCTGAGATGGAGAAACTGGGGGGAATAGCCTTGGCTGTCTTTCTTTCCCCTCAGTAAGCTCTGTCTTTCATTGCTCTAGCCTGGTGGTATCATATTCCTCCAGTATAAAGCTCAGGGCGGGCTGCTTTCTAGGGTCCCTCAGCTGGTACAAGTAGGGCATGTACTACCAAGGCTCCAATTCGCCCTGCTCAGGCTTCCCGAGCCTCAGGAGACTGGTTTGTCATAAACTCCCAGCTCCTGTCCTCCCTTGTTGCCTATCCGTACATAATAAACCTGCTTCATGCCACTTGTTGTATGTGATTATTCTGTCTCACTGTACTTGTGCAAGTGATAGAAATTGGCACGGCCCAAGGTGCGGGGGCTGGGTGCTTAGAGTTCTCCTCCGGAATTGGTGACAGTTCACGGTGAACTCGTTTCATGTGTACTTCCAGCAGGAGAGATACAGTAACAGTGATGTCTTTCTGTGATGGTAATAATCACTGAGAACTGAAAACTCATTAGTACACAGTGGTGATAGTCTAATCCTATTATTCATTTATCTCCATGCTTCTGTACTACGGGATCCTTCCATAAAGCAAAGCATTACTTCATCAACTGCTTGATTGCCCTGAGTTGTAGCAGGCATACTATAGGGCACAAGATCTTTCTGGGTATTATCAAAAATCTTTGCACCTGGTACCACTTTTCTAGAGGCTTTTTAGTCACACAGAAAAGGTTCTTGAGAGTTGGCTGTGATGGTGCACATTTGTATTCCCTGCATTTGGGAGGCTAAGGCAGGAGGAGGATCACCACAAGAGTTTGAGGCCAGCCTGGGCTACATAGCAAGACCCTCTCTCAAAAAACCCAAAACCAAACCAAACAAAAAAGGCTCTTGCAACTCTTCAGTGAGTATCCACTCTGTGCAAAGCACAGTGGCGGCATGTAAGGGGTAAATAAAGTAGGACAGGGCTCTCCAACCTCAGGAATTTTACCGTCACTGTTTGGATCAGCTCTGAAACCTGGAATTATTTGAGATCACCCACATAAGCAATTCAGTGCTAAATCACTCCCGTCTACAACCTACTCTTGTGAAGGCAAAAATTAGCACAAAGGTATTCCTAATTATAGCCTTTTAATTTCCATTTCAGAAATAGGTAGCATTTTTCCTTCTTCATTGCCTAAGAAACTTCCATTTTTATTAAAAAGGATGTAATTGTAAGGAGAGTGGAGATTTTATTTGCCCAAGTGAGTATCTTTTAACTGCTTGATTTAAAATTTCTGAATGTCAGTCTGTTCTTGGGGTGTTTTTGGTATTTTACATTAAGTCTGGCTGATATTGGACAGAATCTAGGTCACTAAATATCACAGAAATGAAAGGAATGTCAGCCATGGCTAAAGGTAGATGTGGCATGGAGGTTCCTTTATGCTGTCTTGTACCAGAAGGTAGTATACTTTGGAATAATAAATGGCTGTCAACTATTATTCCAGAGACAAGATACTGTGTTTCGATCTCTGGACAGAGGAAAAATAGTATCTGTAGTCCTTTTTTTCTGTATAGGTCCCGATTCTTCATCCACAGAACCATTGTGAGTTTATAAACCATCTGCTAGTTTATAAGTGTGTCTAAATCATACACTTGGGGACTGGAGAAACAACCACATGTACTTCTGTGGTCCTGCTAGACCTACTATAAAACAAACATGACCAGAGCTCTTTTTGCCACTTGGATCCCATAATAATCCCCCATTCCAACTAGAGAGCCACCATTTTAGGTCCTGTAGAGTCAGAGTCACTAAGACCCATATCCAGCAGTGTTTGAAAAATCTTACTCCACTTACCCAGTTCCCATGGTCCTAGAAAGTGGTAGCAGGTCCTTTTTGTAGAAGGACCAGTGAACTCTTTATTACATGAACTGTGTGGGGATATTACAGGGTCCTTCCTCCTCCAACAGCTGACTCAGAGCCTACGAATTGCAGCAGCTGACATCAGCCCTCCACCTTGCTTGCTTTTTTTTGTGGGGGTGATACAACACCCTAGTCACTTGTCCATTCAGCTTGCCCACAGCCAATTAGCCATTAATTACAGGTCCTAAATCATCAAGGCATCCTGGCTGGCACTCTGGCCTCACTGTCACTTACGGTATTACATCCATCTAGCCTGTGATGTTTAATTGTCACTGCCTAGCCTCTGCTTTTTTTGAATCCTCTCATCCCCTATTAATTCAAATGCCCAGTACCATAGCAGTACGTTCTACTATGAGCTCAGCAACAGAACAGAACCAGCAGGCTTCTCCACGATACCATGCCCCTCACTAGTGTCCTTAGTGACCTCTCTGCCCTTTTGCGATCATAGTCAGATAAGAGGTTCTTCTGATGCCTCATAATAAATCCTCCTCACATGCCCACCTTTGAACCTTTTGACCTTTTCCTCGTTCTGCCAAGGTAGTTCCAGTATCTCCATTTAATTTATGTTTGGTGATTGTGTCAGGCTTCAAGGAGCCATCCTAATGTATGAAGACCAGCTTCATCTGTCTGTTCCTGGGTGCCAAACCACAAGGCACAAGTGTGCCCCCTTTGGATGAATTTCTGCCAACCTAGCCTGGCACTCACCCCTCTACCCCCCTCTACTCCCAATCTCCCAGCTCCTATTGGTATGTAATAATGGGTTCTGAAAGTCCTTCAGCATGAGCTGTTCCCTGCTCAAGCAGAGACTCTTTCCCTGTATGCTGTGCTGACATCTGACCCTAATTATCATCTGGACTGGAAGCATTTTGAGGAGGGGAGGCATCATCTTGTGAGGCAGCTGCCTTCGGTGAGGCCTTTGTAGGGTCTCTAGGCAAAAAGAGAAGAGGCTACTGTTACTGGCCCAAAAAGTGCAGGGGAATTTAGGAATTCAATATTCTAGGACTAATGTCTTAGCATGAGTCTCAGGTGGCTCCATCTGGACAAACTTCCCACACCTCTGTGTCATTTTGAGGGGTTCCTATGGAAATCTCCTCAATGTCAGAAATTACATCTCAGGTGAGAGCCTGGATGGTTGTACTAGTCAGTGGTTGTAGCAGCAGTGGCTGAAAAGGTAGAATCAAAAAAATTGTGAAGTGCTGCCCACGAGGTGTCCTAAACAAGGGTTTTCCATGAAACTTCAGTTCTGAGGCCAGAGAAATACTTCACTTGACCCAGAACTTCCTGTATGGTAAGTACATGAACAGGGTTCTCAGGAGGCTTGATGTTGCTTCTGAAGTGTCTGAAACCCAAAGGGATGAACTAAATCTTGAAAAAAGCACCATTGAACTCGAATCAAACATGCTTATCTTAGCTAATAGCAGTCATAGTGATAGCAGTATTGGTTACCATTTACTGACCATTATGAAGAGCCAGCTCTTGTACAAAATGTCCCATGTATATTATTCCATTTTCATAGATAATATGTCCAGTTTATGGGAGAAACAGCTGAGACTTAGAAGTCCTCTTTTCCACAGTAAAATAGTGACGAAAGAGTGGAGCTTGAATTTGACCCTAAATTTATCTGCCCTAAAATATTAACTATCTGATTTTAACAGCTGTGTTGCTTCCCTACGCCATGAAAATTTAAAAGAAGAAATGTGTTAATCAGTCAGAAATTTTTGTATACAATTGTGTGGCGTTTCAGTTAATGAGAGACCACATACACGTTGGTGGTCTCAGAAGATTGTAATGGAGTTGTAAAATTCCATTTGCCTAGTGTTTCTACTGCACCTTTCTTGTGTCTTGATATGTTTCGATATGAAAGTACCATTGGTGGGAGTTGCCTGTAGTATTCAGTCAGGAACGTGCCGTTCAGGTCTGGAGCATGGGGTGATAGCCCACAGGTGCTGTATCCTGGCCAGGAGGGTGTAAGTACTCTCTGTGATGTGCACACGATGATGAAATCACCTGACAGCACATTTCTCACCATGCCTCCTCACCAGTAAGTGACACATTACTACATACGATTTCTGAAAAAGGAATAGTACAAGTAATGACATTTCAAAAGTTTTTTTTAAAGCTGAAGGCAGTGTGATGATACATATATTTTTAAAATTTCAGCAATCTACATTTAGAAAAAGTCAAACGAGAAAAATAGGGGTTTGCCCCGGATCTTCTTGCTGCGTCTGGTAAGGACAACTAGAGAGGAACATTCCTGCAGGTGGCATTTCTCCTGTTCAGGGCAGTTAGATCAATGTTCAACTGCCATCCTGAAATACTGCTGTTATGAAAATGTGTGGAGAGATCCTATTACAGCTGTCATGTGAGGCGTTATCCACAGTGTGTCCCAGCACCAAGTTAAGGTAGTTGTAGGGGGCAGTGGTTGGTCTGGCCAAAGTGGGCCATGGGGGCCAAACCCGCCATTATCTCACTTTGTCTTGCTGTCTTGCTAGGCGCTGGCCCTGCCGAGTGGTGTTAAGGTGGGGTGGTGGGTGTGCCTTTCCTCTGGCCTGCAGCCCCATCTTCCTTCTTATCCTTCACAACAGGCTGCCTCCCCGTGATACCCCCAGAGGCCTGGGAACAAGACTCCAAGGTAGTTACTGCTTTTCCGCTTGTGAATACTTCTTCCTCAATGGCAAGATTTTCCTTGTTTACTGAACAGCAAGCCTATTTTAACTCCTTACATGATAATATATGTAAAGTTATATCTTTTATCGAGTCTGATGGAAATCATTGAGTATATCCCAGGAATGTCAAAAGGTATATTGTCTGAGGGGCAGTTCCTCCTATTTCTATCATTTTAATAGTTTATTGTCCATTTGTGTCATCACTATGCCAAATATTTTTATTTCCTTTCCTGGATCTCACAGTAAGCCGCACTGTTAATTCTTCTATTGTCATTCCTATTTTGCAGAGAAAGAAACGGAGGCTTAGAGAGTTTAAGACTTGCCCAGGGCATATAGCAGGCAGCAGATTGGAATTAAATCTAATTTTACCATCGCAGCACTTAGCGGGACTTTTAAAAAATTGAGATATTTTATATACCATAAAATTCACCCTTTTAAATTGTACAGTTCATTAGTTTTTAGTATTTTCCTAAAGGTGTCAGTCATCACTACAAATTCCAGAACATTTTCATCATCCTGAAAAGAAGTCCCTTACACATCAGCAGCTATTCTGTATTCTTCTGTCCCTTTCCTCCTTGCAACCACTTATCTACTTTCCATTACTATGGATGTGCCTATTCTGAAGATTTTGTACAAGAAGACATATGTGATATGTGATCTTTTCTGTCTGGCTTCTTCTACTGAGCTTAATATTTTCAAGGTCCATCCATGTTAAAGCATGTATGTGTAGCTCATTTCTTTATTTGGCTGAATTACATGCATTCTGTGGATAGTACTACATGTGGTCTATATTAGAAGCTAATGAATGTTTACATTTCTACTTTTTGGTTGTTATGAGTAACCCTGCTGGGAGCATTTGTGTACATGTTTTGTGTAGTCATATGTATCCAGTCATGTGTAAGTGTATGTATTTGCTTAGATTATCAGTACAGGAGTACAGTTGCTGGGTCATGTGACAATTCTGTGACTTAACTGGACTTTTACTTGAAAGCTCTTGAGTCTTCAAAGCATGGAAATAAAATGAATGGGGAAGTTTCTGTGGCGGTGCTTTGGCAGGCTGTCATATTTTGGACAGGGAGGTTCTCCCAACTGTGAGAAAAGGAGCTTTTCTCCTTTGGAGCTTTGGTACTGTGGTGAGAGCATCCAGTTGTGATCACTGTTATAACCGAGTATTACACACAGTCTTCTGTGAGGCCAGGAAGCATGATTTATGTAGCAATGCTTGTGTTTACACTTCTGGCATCATTGGAATATGTTCCAGGTTTTATGTTTTTTGTGGGGTTTTTATTTATTTGTTTTGTTTTGTTTTTGTTGTGGTGGTTTTGTACTGAAGATTAAGCCACGGTCTTGTACGTGCTAAGCAAGTGCTGTGCTACTGAACTGCATCTGTAGTTTTATATTTTGACACAGGGTCTTGCTGAGTTGCTCAGGCTACAGTTGAACTTGTGGTCTTCCTGCCTCACTTTCCCAAGAAGGATTACAGATATGCATCACTGTGCTTGGATACATTCAAATATTTTTAAAATCTAGTTTGATACAGTCACAAACTAAATACAGTGTTGTTCTTGGCCTCCTCCCTTCTCCAATAACTGGTCATTTGGTGCCTGAAGCTATAGCAGGTGCAGTACTGTCTTGCCCGGGACTCTGGGAGAATCCCCTAAGAGAAGGACAGTCAGGACTAGAGTATCCACCAGGGGAGGGCTCAGGGGCTCATCCTACAGATGACACCCCCAGACCCTGAGGGCAGGAGGAGGCGAGCCCAGGGTGGAAGGGCCACCATCCATCATAGTGAATTCTGAGTTTCTCCACAGAGAGAGAACAAAGCCTCGCAATACGAGGGAAGGATCAGAAGAAGGAAGACCAGGGTTAACCCACGACTATGACACAGAAGGGCCTTAAACTTTGTAATTTTTTTTCAGATTGTCTCCTGAACAGTGCTGAAGCTCAACTAATTACATATATTTTTGTTGTAGAAATAATTTGACTACGATAATAATGTCATTAGCCTGAGAGAAATGACTATTTTAAGATTGTTTAAAACCCTCGGGGACGAATATCTCTGGCACTAATTTTGGACATATACTAAGCAATTTAAGGTCAGTGTAATTTCTATTCCTACTACTTTCGCATTAGGAATCTCTTCTCCTTGTAAAGATGAGGCAGAATTTTAATTTTGAATAATTCATAATACCTGATAATGATAACAAGGATGTTTGTCATGTGGTATAATTATTGGCTAAAGAATAGTGAACCCAGCTTGCCCATCGTTAATCTACAACTGAAACTCAACGCTTGGGTAATACTCATCTGAAAGAAAGCCTGAGCTAGGAAATACTCAGAACCAGCCAGGCCTGGGGAGAGGTGCAAGATGAGGTAAGCTGACTTCAGGCAGGGCATTCCCACGAAGCCTGCTCTCCACTGAGCCGAAGCTTGCCGTTCTTGAGGGTTGGAGACTACCAGCTCAGGCGGTACCTTCCTGAGCAGTGTGTTGTGTGTGCATGTGTCTGATCATCAGAGTGTGATGACCTGAGAGTGGGAGAAAGTCCCAGAGTCTCCCTAACCGTCAGCTGTGTCTAAATCTTAGTATCCCTCCTCTGCAAGGACATGATGGGGTGGTGCTGAAGCCAAGCACTGAGTGCTGAGTAAGACCAACAGACCAGTCTCCCTGGGGCAGCCCTTGGGAGCTAAAATAAGCTGTTAGTGTAAGAGATCTATGAAGGATTAAATGTTGATAAGGGCTTGGAAATCTAACTGGATAAGTTAGCTTCCTGTTCACTTCATGCATAAATACATACACCTACCTTTTATTGGGTGCTTTCTCTATGCCAGCAGTGGCAAACCTTTAGAGCTTTCAATGATACAAACAGCCCACTGTGGCACATGTGCCGTAGGTTTGCTACTACTGCTCTATGCCAGGCACCTTGCTAAGTACTTATCATCTACTCTCTAGGCTAACCCTCTTAGCTATCCTACGATGTCAGTAGCTACTGTTATTAACCCCATTTTACAGATGAGGACATTAAGGCCCAAAGAAGTTAATTATGCAGTCTGCCCCAGGTTATGAATTACATTCTGTGGGTAATTGTTAAATAGACCGTCCTTTCCCTTTGCTTCTACCACCCCTGCCTTGGCCAGCCTTAACAGAGTTGAGGAGCACTTTACGGCCTTCTGCAAACAGTGGCATGCGGAGAATTGATGCAGCACTAGCATTTCCAGACCATGACGTCCGCTCTTAGAGGAGATAGACAATATTAGCATAAAATCACACCTGACCTAGGCATATGTGCTGATAGTTACAGCTTGTAGAGTTATTAGAGGAAGTCATGTGGTTTAGGGGAAATGGGGTTGGGAAGGAACAGCATGTGTCATAGTGTCTGCAGTCTTTGGTGTTTTATGGATGCTAAAGAACATTTCAGTGGCAGGGAGATTGAATACAAGGGAGCTCTTTAAGTAGAAATTAAATCCAAGAGAGTTAGACGTGATCATTTCTGGGGCCTCACACAGCAAAAGTTGACAAGCAGAAGTCAGGGCACGGCTGGGAGGGGTAGAGCGGGTTCTCTGACGGTCGCGGCTTGCTGGCCTGGAGGTCTCTGTCCTCTGGGGGTGTCATAGAAGAATGCTGTTGAAAACCGGATGAGAGCAGTAGAGCACAGTTGGAATTTACTTTTGAGTAGACACTCACGGCAACCCCTTTGCCGTGTTCGGGACCGTGTGTGGAGGCTAACCTTCCAGCACTCGCTTCCTGGCTAGGAGAGGAGCTTCGTGGTTTCCTTTATGGTGTGGAGTGGGATTGGAAACTGACAGCTAGCTCGGCTCTGTTTCAGTTCAGCCGTGTTTCCTGTGGGTGGACTGCTGAGTACTTACTTGGAGTTGGCTGTCAACTAGAGTGTCTCTCCACCCTCATCGCCACAAGCTGTTTCTCCTCCTGGCATCATAACAGTATCAAGTGCATTCTACAGTACTCTTGGCTTCCCAAAAGAATGAGTAAGAGACATCACGCAGGTGGGAATATAAAAACATATGAAGGAGTATATAGCCAAAACTATTTAGCCCCTGGAGCTTGACCCTTCCTTGGCAGAAGAGAGCAAGACCCTTCGGTTATGACAGAATTTATTAGTGTTGAATGACAAAGTAGAGCTCTGAATCTTGCCATGAAAGTGTGGGAGTGTGTGAGTGACTTCAGAAAGGAAGTGTTGCCTATGATTTTAAGTGACTAAGACAATTGATAGTTATTGGGCTTCCATTACATATAAGACATTTATATTAGTTTCCTATGGCTAATGTAATAAATTACCACAAACTACATGGCTTAAAGCAACAGAAAATTATTTCTTCACATTCTGGAAGTCAAAAGTTTGAAATTAAGGTGTTAGTGGGGCTGTCCCCAAGTTCCAGTGACGAGTCCTTCTTTCCTCCTTCTGTCCTCTGTTGGTTCCAGCTGTCCCTTAGCTTGTGGTCACATCACCACAATCTGTTTGTAATCACACTGTCTCCTCTTCTGTCTCATCTCTTTCACCTCTTCTTATAAGAATACACATCACTGCACTGCAGACCCATCAGATAGTCCAAAATAAACTCCTATCACATCTTTGGCCATGTAAGTTAACGAGCACAGGTTTGGGGGATTAGCTCATTCACCTCACAGCCTCATCCATTATTTGGACACATGGAAAACTAAGGGATGGCACTTGCTCTCTAAGACTCTATACTTGGATGAGCATAGTTATGTTTGTTTATTCAATAAGCATGTATTGTTCACACACATGTGGTGTGTTTGCCTTGAGTTTGAAGAATGAAACACAGTGCTTGTGCTAGAGAAGTTCAGAGTCATTGTACGCAAGGGATTTGTCTCATGGTATCCAGTGTTTGTGTAAATATTCTGAAAAGCATACTCTCAAAAGTAATTATTTTCCAGTGCTGGGGATTGAACCCAGAACCTGGCACAATGTTCTGGGCAAGTGCTGTTCCCCTGAGCTACCTCTCCAGCTCAAAATAATTTTCGTTATTATTTCTCCGAAAAGTTAAAATTGGTTCATAACCCCCTAGTAACAATTTTTATATTCTCTTCTCTCCTCCCAATTCACTTACATTTCTCAGTATCCAGAAATGGGTTCCATCCCCCATTCTGCAGGGCTTTTCTTCTCCCAGCCTGTTGTTACATATATAGGCTTAACGTCCTTTGATAAGGCAGCCTTCTCACCCATCTCTCCTGTCTGCCCTCCAGTTCTGTATCCTAAAACCCAGAATCTGCTCTGGCTAGAACAGTATCTTTAGGATGAGAAGCTGATGAAGAAGCCCTTTAATCAAGAGATAGGAAGAGAGGCCACCAATACTGATATTGCACACTTGCGGTCCAGTTGGGGAAGTACTACAATGAGATTTAAAAAACAATCCTCACTACATTATTTTTTACTGGCCTTATTCAATTTTTGCAACAACCCAATGGCTAAACACTGTTGTGCTTCCTA
This sequence comes from Hystrix cristata, assembly GCA_004026905.1. NCBI lineage: Eukaryota > Metazoa > Chordata > Mammalia > Rodentia > Hystricidae > Hystrix > Hystrix cristata. Next base: position 13,030 of record PVJO010005123.1, on the reverse strand, counting down.
TGTTACACATGTGGAATGACTGATAGTCACTGGGAAATTTGCCCAAAGTAGGTGGCATAGCTGCGATTTGAGTTTAGGATGAATGGGGCATTGGTAACCAGAAAGGTAGAGGAGTATTGGAGGAATCTTCTGAGCGAGGACAGCTTTGAATCATGTGTGAAGGATAAAGAAGTAGTTGGGGCTAGAGGTTGGGTTGAGACCATGCATGGATTTGCATATTGCTGGACTGTGTTCTGGGGAAATGTGAGCCACTGATATTTGTAAGCAGAGAAGAAATATAACTTGTGAAAAGAGCATTTTGACATCAAGGATCACATAAATCAAGGTGAAGAATGAAGTGGGCAGGACTTTAAGCAGGAAAAGCAACATGGCTGCTGGGGATTTAGCTTGGTGCTTAGAGTGCTTGCCTTGCAAGTGCAAGGCTGTAAGTTCAATCCCTAGCACCAAACAAAACCAAACCAAACAAAAAACCCAACATCGCAGAATGACTTTATGTGCTAATTCAACCCTGTAATTAGCAGTACCCCTAAACCTTGAATGATCTGTTCACATAAATCACTCCTTGACACGAAACCAAGTAGGGAGGTCCATAACCAAAGGCACAATAATTGGCGCCAAAGATACGATCACCTCCACCTGGCCCTGGCAGGTGGGCCAAGTGGCCATGGCTCCTCCTGCTCGGTGTCTGTTCCCCATCTTTGTCACCTTGGAACAAATGGAAGGAGAAGGGTTTGTTTCTCATTATTTCCTTCTAACACTGAAAGATCAGAAGGTGGGAACTTATCTGTCATTGGCTCATTGATTTCTATGACTCAGACAGAGGAGAGAGAACTTAACGACTGTTGGTTCAATGGCTCAGTCTTTCCTGGGAGTCGAGTTTAATAAATCCCAAAAACAATCTGGCCGGGTTGTGTGGACTTGTGTAGGGTTTTTTTTTTATTGAAAATATATTAGCCAAAGTATACTTACTATCTGAATGCTGAACATTAGTCTGGCTTCTAATTTTCCTAAGAAACAACTTGTCTGCAGAAGCAGATTCTCATGCACAAGGTGAAACTTGCTTCACCTCTCTCATCTCAATTTCTAAGTTTAGATAATCTCAAACAGAGTATCAAGAAACATTTTCAGTGTCCAGTTAGAGACCATTGTGAAAGTTCAGGTAAGAAGTGATGACAGTACGATTCAAGGCAGTGGCAGTACTTCTGGGGAAGACAGATAGATGAAGGAACGTTTAAGAAGTTACCATATAACTAGCCACGATGACACATGCCTGTAATTCCAGCACTCTGAAAGTCTGAGGCAGGAGGATTACAAATTCAAGCCCGGCCACGGCGACTCAGCAAGACCCTGTTTCAAAATTTGAAAAGGGCAGTGAATGTAATTCAGTGCACATGCTCTAGATTGATTCAATATTAAAAAAAAAAAAAAGTAACCATATAACCATGCTTATCTTTACTGAGTAGTTTGTGTGCCAGGCAGTATACAGCATGTGCATCACCTCATTTAGTCTTTTTAAAATGTTTTTATTGGTGCCTAATAATTTTATATAATACTGTATTTCGATGTGGTATTTTCATAAATGCATAGTTTTTGATCATATCCATCCCCACTATGAACCTGCCTTATACACCCCTCATTCTATCATTGCAATAACACAATGAAAGGGGAACTGTTACTCTATTTTATACCTGAGAAGATAAGTTTAGAGTCATACAGAAATTTGCAAAAGTAGGCAACAGCTGAAATTCGAGCACATGCAGTCTCACCTCAAAGCATGTATTTTTTATCTCCATGCCTCACTGTCTCAAGTCAGGAGGATCTGGTGATTTGTTGAGTGAGTGGAGGAAAGGCAAGAGGAGGAAATGAGCGGAATCTTCTAGACAGGAAAATGTTTCCTAGATGGAAGATGGAGCCCCTTACCAAACTGAGGACACAGGAAAACACACAGGTTTGGAAAGAATGGTGATTTGGTTGTGAACATGTTGATGCAGGACATACAAGTAGAATGTCTGTTAGGTGACTGAGTGTTTAAATACAGAGTTTGAGAAAAAGTGAATGAGTCTGAAGAAGTCGACTTGAAGAACTCTGTATCTAGGCAGCAGAAGTGGATGTGGGCAGAAAGGGGGAGTACTAAGATCTTCTAGGGAAGAAAATGAGCAGCAAAGATAAAGAATCTGTGGAATTTGCAACACTTAAGCTATTAGTGAAAGAGCACTTCAGTGAGAAAAAAAACGGTATCTCAGGGATGACGGGAGAGGATATAGTGGGCCACAGAGACTAAGGAAGGAGGAAGTTTGATGAGGGAGGGATGGTAGCAGTACCTAATGCAAGAAAGGAATTGTGTAAGGTAAGAGCCAAAAGGTTCCCATTGCATTTGACAGCTGGGTCAATATACAGCCAGCTGGTGGAAATGCAAGATGTTGTAGCCATATTGGAAGATAGTATAGCAGTTTCTAACAAAGCTGAACATTGTTTTATGATATGATCCAGTCACTGTGCTCTGTGATGTTTACACAAATGAGATGAAAACATATCCATGCAAATACCTGGGCACAGATGTTTAGAGGAGCTTTATGCATAGTTGTCAACATGTGGAGGCAACCAAAATGCTCTTTAATAGAATAATGGAAAGCAAATGGTGGTATGTCTATATAGTGGAATATTTTTCACCACTAAAAAGTGAGCTATCAAACCACAAAAAGACAGTGACCTTAAATGTATATTGCTAGGTGAAAGACGCTGATCTGAAAAGGCTATAGTACTGTATGATTCCAGCTATATGGCCTTATGGAAAAGGTAAAAATATGAAGACCTTAAGTAGACTAGGGCTCGGGAGACAGTGGAGTAGATGAATAGGTGGAACACAGGGGACATCAGGGCAATGAAACTAGTCTGTGTGCCTGGCATACAGGTTGGCAGATGCATGGTATTGCGCATTTGTCAAAACCCGTGGCACTGTACAACACAGGAGAACCCTAATGTAAACTGTAGACTTTAGTTAATAATAATGTGTCAACATCAACTCATCAATTATAGCAAATGTACCACTTTAATACAGGTTGCTTCTAAGGCGGGAAGCTGTGGTGAGGAATGGTGAAGGGCTGTATGGAAACTCTGCATTATCTACTGTTTTTCTGTAAACCTACAAGTGCTATAGAAAATAGTCTATTAAGATGAAAAGAAGACAGTAAAGAATAAAAGAAATAAGAATGGAGAAAGAGAAAGTCATGTACATGCCATCTTGAGAGTGTAGCATAATCCACAATCGTAATTTAAATCTGCGTGTTCTAAGTTTAAATCTCTGTGTTCTAAGTATGGTAGAACAAAAATATGACTAGTCACTCTTCTGCTTATCAGTTTCCAGGGCTCCCTATCACAAAAACAGTGCAATCTTTTGGCACAATGTAAAAATTTTCCACAGTCTGATTGTTGCCTGATTTTCTAGCATCATCTCTGGTCATTGCCCATGTATTGTAAGTTCCAGCTGCAGTTGTCTCTTAGTTTGCTTCTCTTTCCTGCTCATCTCATGTTTTTTCAGGCCTCTTTGCCTCATTCTTACTCTTACCTCTACAGCCTTCCCCCAGTTGTACCTAGGAAAATCCTACATGTCCTTCAGCACCTTCCTGTGAAAGCTTAGCTGACCTCTTTCTCCTCAGCCACTGAGCAAGAATGGTTTCTCACCCAGTTTCATAGTTATTTACACTGGTTTCTTCAGTAAATGCTTAGTGTATCACAGAATAATTAAAAACCAATTTTGGCAGAAAAATTGAGGCAGAAAGAAGGTAGATCAAGGCGGATTTGAGGAGTGGGTGGGGGTGTTGAGATAAGGCTCTGGGTACAGTGGATTAGTCGATAGGGATAGTTCTGTTGTTACTTTCTGTGTCTTTAGCATTTTTGGTTTTACCCAGCGAGGTTTCAGAATGGTAAGAAGAACATTCCAGGTGGCTGTGGTGCTGTCCACTGCTTCAGTGCTGACGAGTCTGAATTAATAAGGGCTGTTTTGAAAGCAGTAATTTTTCTAGCTCCAAGCGCCATGGTCCTCTTTTTGGGGGGACAAAAGGAAAGAAGAGAATGACAGCACTCTTTTTGTCTCTTAAGAGGGTTTGGAGCCATTGCCTGCCTCATCTATTTGGAAAGGAATAAGATTAGCTGACTAGGTGTGTACTTCTTCTCTATGGGATCCACATAGAGGCTCCTATAGACCAATTAATGATATAAAAAGCTGTTTGTTTTGGTTTTTCTATCCATTCAATGGCTATTAAAGTCCAACTGCATTCAGGCACCAGGTCAGGCATTGGGGATAGATGTGACAAGTGGTTCCCACTCTTGAGGAACTCAGCCTCACCAGGAGATCAGCTTTGCACCAAAAACAGCAGTTTTACTGTGAGAGGAGCTGTTGTAGTAGACTCAAGCCACCATGACATCATACTACTACAGCCTGGGTGGCTTACTCAAGAGCAACTAAATTTTCTCCTAGTTATAGAGGCTGTAAGTTCCAAGTCGAAGCCCAGCAGTATTCAGTTTCTGGTGAGGGCTCTCTTCCTGGCTTGCAGACAGATGTTTTGTCTATGTTTTTGTCCTCACACGGCCTTCTGCATGGTGAGGATGGTCATGGGGGAAGGCACAGCTGCCATGCAGGCTGTCTAGTGTCTCTTCTCATAACAGTGCTAATATTATCAGATCAGGGCCCCAAACTTATTACCCGATTTTACTTAATTATCTCCTATTTTCAAATATGGCCATGCTGGGGGGTGAAGGGTGAATAATGTTAGGGCTTTACGTAGGGATTTGGAGGGACACACAACTCAGTCAATGGCAGGAGCTTATGGAAAACTGTAAGTGACAGATGTGAGTGGTCATCCTGTCTAGGGAAAGGCAGGGACAGCAGAGGAATCAGCAGGATGACACGAGGTCTGAATCTTGTGCATGAGTGTGGTTATCTGCTAAGTGATGGGAGTGCCTAGCTCCAACTCAGAGAGAGGTTTTGGTGACTTGGCAATGTCCTTTAGTCAATAAGTTATCCTGCTGAAAAAAAAAAGAAAACTACTACATCATAAGCTTTCTGTCACATCTTTATTCAGTGGTATGTCTGTATCAATGATGTAAGCTCCAGCTGCAATTGTCTATGTGATTTTTTTTTTATCATAATAGGGTATACTACAGGTTTCCTAAATAGCATCCAGGTGTCACTCATTTTTCACCGTAACAGCCTCTTTATGGCTCCTGCAAAGATGATTATTTCAAAGATTTAGTAATTGTTAGTTTCAGAAGAGTTACTGACGTGACATGGCTTAAGAAATAAGCATACTTGTTGCTTCGCAATGATGGGGTGTATAGAATGAGTCAGTGTCTCTGCCCTGTCATTTCCACTTTTCTGCCTTCCTACACATCAGACCCTGCAGTCAGGCCCTGGCGATAGTCTTGTGTTAAGGACCCTGACCTGTGGGAGCAGATATTGTCAGAGGAGGGAAATGCCCTGGAAACTGAGAAAGACAAACCAGTCCTTGCTGTATACTTGGTCTGCATTTTGCTCCTGGAATCTGGTCTTTTGGGCTTTGGTCATGGCTTCATTGGTGGCCAGATGATGAGTTTCTTCAAAGTGCGGATTGAATCATGTTCGTCTCTGTTGCAACCCCTTGGCCTCCAGTTTTGGCCACAGTATTCCACTAATGATTGCTTTTGGATAAACTAGTATTAAATACTTTAAAAAGCGTGTGCTATCATCCTACTGGCAATTTGTTTCTCCAGTGAAATTCAACCTTTCTGCAGTGCACTGGCCAGACTCCTGACCTATTCTGTCCTTGATGTAAGCCAAAGAAGGGCCACAGCAGACCCCAGCCCATTGCCCGGAGAGCTGTTACCCTCAGAGAACTAGGGGCAAGGCTTTGGGATAGGAAGGTAGTCAGAAAATGTGTATTGACAGAGCAGTTATTTTCTCATCTCTGGAACTAACAGTTCTATCTTTGGAAAGAAAGTGGAGAATGTGGGGATAGTGGCTGAAGTCAAAATGAAAGCTTCCTTCCTTTCTGTGATGTCTCCAAGTGGGAAATTTCTGTCACTCCAACAAGTGGGCTGGAAGGGCATACCTGGGGTGTGCAGAGCTCTTGGTAGTGCTTGTAACAGCTTCTCAGGGGCTTGGCTCCCCACTTTCTTTCTCCCCACTCCCCTGTGGGGACAGTGTAGAGTTTGCAAGAAAAACTGGATTTACAGTTGCCAAGGACAGCTGCTTGGCCAGCCACTGCCTCCCGTGCTGCCGCAGTCACGCAGTCGCCATGGGGGAAGTTCCTGCCCGGGGGTGGCATGTCTGCACTTGCTGCTCCCACAAAATGAGCGTCTCCCTAACTGTGTTTATTGAAGAGGATTTAGTACAGAATTCTCCCTTCCTGCAACCCTCCCTCCTTTATAACATGCACATTCATCTCTTCTTGCATTGCTGCTGAAATAATACAAACTTCATTTCTCTGTCACTGAGCATCATTCAGAAACGTTGTACATATCTGTGAATTATTCCCTGATCTTCAATCAGGGCAGTGTTACAGGTCCTCTGCCAGTGGGAGGGAGCAGTCCAACAAAATCTGAAGACCCAACACTTTCTCTGGAGCAGTGAGGAGCAGGCTGGCAAGACACAAAACACTGGCACTGAATGGATGTCTTAATAAGCTTTTAGATGTGATTTGGTTGGCATCGGCGGAGGAGACTAAAGGGGAAAAGCCTGCAAGCAAGCATTGTACCGTAAATCACTGCAGACCCACTGGCCGTGACAGTCTTAGGAAGCTAATGATCTCGCCAGGAAAGAATTAACCGCAGTTGTCCAGAAACAGAACACGATGTAGAACAGGGAGGACAGACCCCCGGATGTGAGTACAATGTCTTCAACACAGGGTTGGAGTGGTGGGAGCAAAGCTGCTTGTTGTGGCTGGGGATACTCCCTAACCACTGGCTCCAGGGTGTCTGCGGGCTGTCTGGGGAGGGGGGTAGGTTGTGTGTTATGCCTGCCTGGGACTTTTGTTTGAAGGTTTCATCTAAAATATTTTGCCTGTCAGGGTGCTGAATGTAATGTCTTTGGGATATTGAAATCAGGAGACTTTATTGTGAATCCACAGGAAAATAGCAGAAACAAACCGCATAGACCTTTTGCTGTAAAAAGAAAAGCTGTCGAAGCAGCTGTGTGACCCCCTGGCATTTGGGATGAGAGAAAAAAGGATTGGCAAATTGAAGAGCAGTGAAAATGGGGCAGTGGGCTGGGAGGGAAGAGACTAATCTTTCTTAGGAAGCTAAATCCTTTCTGGATGCAGGGTGCTCATTGCATACTTAGCTCACGTATTTCTTTCCTCCCTGGTTAAAGAATGAGCAGCATGTTTGCGTCTAATGTTGTCCTCCAGAACGCTGTGAAAAATGAGCGTTGTGACAAAGAGGGATGTGATTGATAGGGTTGGGGAGGAAGAAATTCCTCAGTGCCAGCAATGGGAAGTGTCTTGAATGACAGCCATCTGCTTGGAAAAGGATGCTCAGATTTAAGGAGGGAATAGGTCTGCTGCAGCCGAGGTACCCAACAGGTTGGCAGTAAAGTTTAACTCATTGACTGCGAACCGGTCACCATCCTTGTATTCCTCTCCCCTCCCCGCTCATTATCAGGGGTTCTGCATCCCTTCTTATCCTTTTCCTCCCTGCCTGCCTCTACCTGGCCTGATTTGTTGGTTTCTGGGTGTCAGATGAGAAACAGTGTGTCCTCTCACTACAAGTGAGGGTGCAGGAGGAAACAGAGTGAAAGTGGAAAAGACTCTGCTTCCCTTTGTGTCTACCATGTGTAGAAATGCGACTGCGAGAAATGCTAGATGCTAGAGTCCTAGCAGTGACATATTCCTGATCTTAAATTGAGAATGAGCTTGAGATGTCCAAGTACACAGGGATGATGTTAGCAGCAGACCGGGAACTGGAATCCTGTTGCTGATCTTGCAGGCAGTTTTTGTGCAACTCTGCTGGGGGGGTGGGTATCCAAAATCCTCTGTGAGCGACCTGTCCTGGAAGCTGTTGTATGGGTGTATTTGTTGTGGTCACGAGGTGGAGGTAAAGAGTATTCTTTAGGAGCTGCAATTGAAAAGCAAAAAATAAAATATCTGGTTAGCCAATATTTTTTCTCATTGCTATAGTGTTTTTCTGTTTTGTTTTGTTTTTTAAGGAGTGTTGGCTGGACTTGCAAAGGGCTATTTACCATCAGTAATCATCTAAATGAGGCTATCAGCCTACAGCTATGCCCATTAAACAGCTTTGGCTTTAGATTCAGTATCCAAGAAGCTGAATTTGTTGCATGACCCAAGAGGGTGGGTGGAGAGTGGCTATCGATTTACCAGATACTGGTTGGACCTTGCATCTGTTGCTGAGGAGGCCTAATGCTGCGGGTCTGGAGCTCGTGACCTCCGCTGGGCTTGTACCAAAGTTGCAGCAGAGATTGCTACCCCACAGAGCTAAGCTGGAAAGTAGAACAAGTAGAATTTTAGCCCAAACAATGTTTGTATGAATTGGGCCATTACTTTTAAATGCCCATTGTGAAAAGGATTCTAGAACGGAAGGGGTCGGCAAGGCCGAGTGTACAGAGATAGCAAGTGGGTAGATGAAGGGGAAGAAAGTAGTTGTGTGCGGGAGATCACTTAGGAAATCATGGCTAATACTGTGTATTTTTCTGCATTTGGGCATGGAATGATTTTGCAGTATTTGGGCAAACAGAGCAGAAACTCTGTATAATTGGTTCAGTTGTACCATAGATTACCTGAATAAAAAGAGACCACATGCCTTATGTTGATAAAAAACAAACCATTTCCAAATAGTTTGGGAAATATAAAGCCCCAAATATAACTGTCCAGCATGGCCGTAGGCACTTAGAAAAGTATTCCTAGCTGCATTTCTTTGAGTGTTTTGAATCTCAACTTCTTTCATTGGCTCATTCATTCAGGAGACATTTCTGGCACATCCCAGGGATCTTAGACTGCATCTAACTGAGGTATCCCCTGCGTCATAGGATCACTTTCTCAGATTTGCTGTTCTTCTAGTGAGCCTGGTGAGCAGGAACAGGTCTCCTCTCTCCTTGCTCTCTTTTCCATACATTTTGAGTGAAAGATGAAAAATAATAAGAAAATGATAATATACAAGTGAGAGGGATTACCTTTGTAGATGAGTTACCTGTGTAAGGTTTTTTTAAAATTTTATTTTAGTGGTACATTTTAGATATACATAATAACATTCATCATAGGGAATTTGCGCATGTGCATGATATATCTTGCTGCTGCTTTTTTTCCCATTCCCCTCCCCTCCAATGTAAGGTTAATGTTTATATTGGATCAACTTTGCATAATGAAATACCATTTTTAATTTCCACCACAGTCCTGGGAGAGAGATGCTTTGTCTGTTCTATGCGTGGACACTTAACCCTAGTCTTCCAGAGTGCTTGGCCAGATCAACTGTCTAAATGCCTCAGTGAGAGTTAGAGCCCAATATGTTCTAGACATTTCCCAGCCATATTGTGGCCAATTCTTTAGTCTTTAGAGATTGAAAGGATCATTCAGTTTGCTTGAAAATAACTGTAGAAGGTACTTATATCTCCCAGGGTAAGTGATGGGGACCAGGACGATGAACCATATTCTTTTGATACAGCATTTTCCTCGTGTGTATATACTGGTATTTTTAGTAAGTACATTTTGAAATACACAGAAGTTATATGTGGTGGTAATCCTAGCTTCTCAGGAGACTGAGGCAGGAGGCCAGTTTGAGGCCAGCCTGGACAGTATAGCAAGACTCTGTCTCAAGTAAAAGGCTGTAGGTATAGCCCAGTGATAGTCCTTGTACAGCATGCATGAGGCCCTGGGTTCAAATACTACAAAAAATAAAATAATATTAAAAATACAGAAAAGTCCTCACTTCCTTGTTCTCCTAGCAGGAGTAACCATTCTTCCTTCCTCCCAAAGAACCCTTCACCTTTGAAATAATTACCAGTGCCTTTGGTTTGGTTTAACAGTGGAGGAGGGGGCTGCTGAGAGAAGTTGGTCTTTAAAATCCTATCAATTTGGGGGTTGGGGATATAGCTCAGTGGCAGTAGTAGTAGTGGTAGTAGTTCGATCCCCAGCAGCCCCCAAAATCCTATCAATTTGGGTCATTTGTTTTTGAAAGTAGGGGTTAAGTTTACTAGTAGTTACTACATCCAAGCCAGTGCTCAGAATCAGGGCTTAGTGTCCTGAAGTGGTTTTAGGGGGCCGTTCATTTTCCTCACATTATGCAAGGAAGCAGCCCCTTCTAAATTGGCAGAGCACAGGTTTAACATCGGTGTTCTTCCAAAGGGGATTATTTGAGCAGTTTGGAACCGGGAGTCGGCCCAGGCCTGTGCCCAGTTCTCCATCTGTTCCAGAACTCGGGAAACTGTGCTATTTACAGCAAGAAAAGGATGAAGGAAGAGAACTGCAATAAATGCTGCGAGAAAACGCCAAAGGTTGGCTGGGGGCATAGCTCAGTGGTAGAGTTCTTGCCTAGCATTATCAGGCCCTGGGTTTGATGTTCATTACAATGAACAAAACAGAAACCACCCAAGAAGACGCCCCCCTTGTCAGGTCCCTGTGAGGTGTAGTCCACTGTCATACAGCCTGCTTGGGGAATCAGCACATGAGCCACGGTGCCCATAAAACCCGGTCCGAAGGCTGCGGTGGACGTGCACAGCAGCTACCAGGTAGAGGTGGCGTGTGAACCAGGTGGTGTCCAGAGGGTTGTATCAAGCCTCTTCTACTCAGGATGTACCGTGAATACAGAGCCAAGTTTGCGGTGCTGACCTTAACTCCTCTGGAGAGCGTCCCTGAGGAGGGAGACACAGAGAGGTCAGCACCTTCTGCTGCCTTCTACCTGGCAGCTCTCTGCAGGAGCTTCGCTGTGGAGAGTGTGCCTCCACATGTCCTGTGTCCCCTAGCTTCAGTCCGTGCAGTCATTGTGCAGCCGGCAGAATGCCCTGAAATCAGAGAGAGGTGTGGCCTGTCCTTTGTGGCAAGTAGCACTGATGGCAGCTTTGTTTTGTAACCCTTAGGTGTCGAAGATGGCGTAGGAATAAATCACCTTCCAGTGGTTGAGGACATCTTTACCTGTGGGTGCCAGCCTGGGCCAGTGACTTCGTGTTGAGCTGAAGGAACTTGTCCACTGCTGTCCCGAAAACCTCCTTCTCTCAATTCATGAGCCAGCCAGATGCGGTCGCTGCACTTTCAGAACGCCTTCTCATAGCTGCGTACAAAGGCCAAGCAGAGAATGTGGTTCAGCTCATCAACAAGGGCGCCAAGGTAGCGGTTACCAAGGTAACTAGAGGAAAAGTGCTGTAGCCATTCCCTGGGAGTCGCCTACCTCTGAACCATTGTCCACAAAACTTGTTTGGTTCGTGCTTTCAGAGAACTCACTTTTGGTCCAGGGATGGAGGGTTTGAGGAAGAAAGGAAGAGATTTAAGAACACTTTCATTACCATCTTTCAAATAGCATAACTTGGAATTGGCATTTGATGGTCTTTAAAATCATGTTGAGGCGCTTTCTCATCTACTTTAGCCAAATGGACAGGAGATCTCTGAGGAGAAGTTGAGACACAAAAGCTTACTGGGCAAGAGCGTTTGTGTGATAATCATGTTAGACAGACTTTGTAAGAAGGTGGGCTGTTTCATGGCTGAAGCCCCACCGCAGTGTCATTTCCCCATCTGTATAGCAAAGCCCTAGACCAGGTGACCACCATGACTCCTGTGGGCTTTGATTTCACACGGGTCACTGAAAATGCACTATGAGCTTTGTGGGGCACTGTTTATCTCCCTGAAAGATGATCCCACGGCAGACAAACAAACATGAAGGTAGTTTGGTACCAAAGCCAAGGAACAGCAGCCCCTGCAAACGCATTGATGAGGGAATGCTGACAGCAACACCCACCTGGCTTGTAGAATTGCTCAAAACACCTAATAGCCCTCTGGAGGAAGTTCGCTTCTCATCTCCACTTTGAAGATGACGAAACTGAGGTACAAAGAGTTTTGTGTAACTTGCCCAGAGAGAAAGGCAACTTCTGTCCAGAGTATGGCTCCTGAGCCCATCCTCCAGACCACCCTGGAGAGAGATGCAGAGACCGACCTTAGTTTTCAAACAGTATCATCTGTTGACTTCTGACTTTCTGAGCCACACATTAGCCGGCCCACATTTCATGTTACTCACATGCAGTCTCTGTATAGAGAATCTTGAGCTGTTTAGGTCTTCCATGGAGCCTAACAGTGGTCTGGCCATAAATAGATTGTTGGGAATAGATTGTGAAGGAATCCTTAATTTAGACCTTCCAGGCAATCACAAACTGCAGTGTGTGAACTCTATGGTTGGGGCACGTGCACACAGTTTTTAACTCTGTTTTGTTTGCTAATTGTGCAAGTTGCTTAACTTCTTAAACCTTGGTTTCTTATCTATAAATCAAAGATAATATTATCAACTTTTCAGGGTTGTTACAATAACAATTTATTTAAAGCACTTTAAATAAATTTTTTTAGAATAGATTTTATTGTCTAGAAGGAAAAAAACCAGTTTTAGTTAGGTGTGGTAACTCATGCTGGTAATCCCAGCTGCTCAGGAGGCTAAGACAGGAGGATCACAAGTTCAAGGCCAGCCTGGGCAACTTAGCAACATCATATCTCAAAATAAAAATAAAAATTAAAGAAAAAGGCCAGGAATATAGCTGTGTTGTAGAACATCACTGGGTTCAATCCCCAGTACTGCAAAAATAAACAACTTCACTGAGGTATGCTTTGCATGCCAAAAATATTCACCCCCGAATTTTTCTTTGTACATTTCAGCAATTACTGGTATATTTCCAGAGTTGTGCAACTGTTGCCACACTCTGGACTGATTTATTTTCGCTCCCAATTCATATGTTGAAACTTAACCCTGCAAGGTGATGGAACTTGGAGACAGGCCTTTGGGAAGTAATCTATGCTTAGATTGAGGTCACAAGGATGAGGTTTCCATGATGAGATTAGTGTCCTAATAAATA
>PVJO010005122.1:0-101582 GCA_004026905.1 Hystrix cristata | reverse complement strand
ACCTCAGTGGTACAGTACTTGGGTACCAAGCAAGAAGCCCTGTATTCAATCTCCAGTACTGGGAAGAAAAGAAAAGCAAACCCCATGAGATAATATTGTAATTTTTGTGTTGGACAATTACAAGTTTGTCAAGGAATTTAAGAGACCAAGAAGGCAGTGTTTTACATTAGCCAGCTGTTTACCATTTGTTTTGCTTTTCCTTCCTTCCCAAAGATTCAGCTTTCTCTCTGGTATCACTTTTCTTCAGCTTGAGGAACTTCCTCTAGCATATCTTATACAGGAAATTTGCTATACATGAATTTATTTTCTTTATCTGAAAATGTCTTTATTTTTTACCTTCATCCTTGAAGAATATTTCCACTGGGTATATAATTCTGGATTGACAGATCTTTTCTTTCAACATGTTAAAAATATGTTGCCACTGAATTCTGCTCTCCATAGCTTAGGATGAAAAATTCAGGTCATTTAAATCTTTATTCCTTCATAGGTAAATGGGTAATTTTTCTTTGTAGTTTTCAAGCTACTTTTTCCCCTAGCAGTTGTTTTCTTATTTGCAGATAGCTTTGGTTTTTAGCAGTTTATGATGCATACAGGTGTGGATTAAAAAAACTTTTTTCCAGGTTTTTTTTTTTGTGAGGGGAGGGGCTGGGGATCAAACTCCGGGCCTTGTACTTGCTAGGCCAGCACTCTATAACTGAGCTAAATCTCCAACCCCTTCAAGTTTGGTTTTAATTTTGTCCTTTCTGTACTTTGCTGTTTCTCTTGTATGTGTAAATCTTCACCAGATTTGGGGAGCTTCAGTCACTACTTCAAGTATCTTTCCTGTCATGCTTTCTTTGATCTTTCTAGAACTCCAACTATACAAATGTGTTATTTATTCCTTCTGATATTGTCCCACAGGTCTCTGAAGCTCCGTGCAATTATAAAAGACTTTTCTCTCTTTGTTCTTCAACTTGTGTAATTTTTATTACTCAATCTTTAAGTTTACTGACTCTGATGTCAACTCCATGTTGCTACTGAACCCATTCAATAAGTTTATTTTAGACACTGTATTTCCAAGTTATAAAATTTTACCTTTATATTTGTTATTAATTTATTTGTTTTATTTTTTATTTTTTTCTTAATTTCTATTTCTTGCTGAGAATTCCTTTCATTTATTTCAAATGTTTTTCAATACTTCAGGGACCTAGTTGTAATAGCTGCCTTATAGTTTCTATCTGAAAATCTTCACATCTCAGTCATCTTCAGCTTGTCTTACTCTTGAGAACTGGCCACATCTTTCTAGGGTTTGTTTTGTTTTTGGTATTTTGTGGTGTCAGAGATTAAACCTAAGGGCACCTGTTCATACTAGGCAAGTGCACTACTACTGAGCTATATCCCAATGCCTTTCCAGTTCTTTATATCAAATAATTTTCAATTTTATATTAGACACTCTAAATGTTAGGTCATGTATAACAGGTACCACTACAATACTCTGGAGAACACTGATGTTTTTGTTTTAGTAGACATGCTAAATACATTCAGATTTTGGTTTTTTTTTGGTGTTTTGTTCTTAACAGGAAATGCTTAAACTTTCAGTTTAGTTCTCTAGTAAGTCTTTCATGTGGTGCTTTGCATCTATCCCATGCAGGTATAACCCAAGAGTTAAGCTGAGACTTGTGTGGGATTTTCTCCAAACTCTTCAACCCACAGAGGTTCTTTTCCTTTATTTTTCTGGGCAGAAAATATGGGTTTCTCTTCAAATTTTAGCTGCTAGGGCCACTATGGCACACTGTGACTACCCTTGGGACAAAGAGGCAAGAGAAAAGAAACTGGGAAACTCACCTCTGTGCAGATCCTTCCCCACAATCTGTGAGCTTGTTTACTTTCCGGAACCCTTTTCTAGGTGTTTTTTAACCTTCTATCTGGAGTTCTTTGCTGTACTCAGTAGGAAGCGAGCTTAGCTCAGTTCATATTACCACATAAACTCAGAACTCTCACTGCAGTTTTAGAAAAATATTTCTGCTGGGTATGATAAAATAGGCTGGGAGGGGTCAGGGATTTAGCTCAGGTGTGGAGTGCTTGCTTAGCAAGTGCACGGTCCCAAGTTCGATCCCCAGCAGCCCCAAAACAGGTTGGGAGTCATTTTGTTGGGCATTTTATGTCTTTCTGATACCACAGTTTTTGTTCAATTTTTTACCATTGCTTGGAAAAAAAAATTTATCTCTCTTCTCTAGCTCCTTTTAATGCTTTTGCTCTGAATTTCATCTTTTTTAATATTAGGTGATTAAGTATGATTTTCTTTGTATTCTGCTTGACATTTACAAAATGTCTTAAATATATGATAAAAAGTGTCTTTAATCACTTTTGCAAAATTCTTGGTAATTAGCCTTATAAGGATTTGTTAGATCTCATTCTCTTTTTCCCTTTATGAACTCTATTACATGAACTCAAATTCTGACCTCCACACTCTTTTCTATATTTTCTATTTTTTTCCTGTTTGTGCTTCATTGTAAGTATTTTTCTACCAATTCTCCAGCTAGTTTACTAACTTATCTATTCCTGTGTTTTATCTGCTGTTAACTCTAACTACTGTTGCTATTTTGTTTTTTGAGACAGGGTCTTACTGTGTAGATCATGCTGGCCTTGAACTCATGGCAATTCTCCTGCTTCAGCCTCCTGAGGGCTGCAATGACAGGCTAAATAAATGTAACTACTGCATTAACTTTTCAGTTCTGTAACTTACGTCTAATCTTTTTTTAAAACAGATTCTAATTAGTGAAATTTTCCATCTAGTACCAAAACTAGAGTTTCCATTAGCCATTTTTAATATACTTTTCTTCATTGTCTTAAATACGTAAGTATTTCAAAGCTCCTTGCTAATTCAAGTGTCTGTTTCCACTATCTGTTTTTCAGTCATGATCCTGTCTCTTGGCATGGCTATTTTTAACTGAAAGACAAATACTGGTATGAAAAAATTGTAAGGGCTCAAGATGTTTTATTCCTTTAGAAAGGATACAGTGTTTCCTCTGCTAGATGAAGGAATGGCTATTTTAATCTAACCACAGACTGACTGGAGTCAAGCCTAGGTTGAAGTTTTGCACAGGTTTAGTTGATGCATGGTTTGCCAGTACTTCTAAGGCAGAGCTCGGCAGGATGGAGGACCTGGTATGTTCATCAAAGCTCCTGCTGTCCTTGGTAGATCATTAGTGCCAGCTACTATGGTCCCAACACCATGAAAATGCTGAGAACTATTTTTCAGGGCTTCATGCTTACCTGTCTCAAGAAATCAGTATGCAGAAAATGTCAAACACCTTCTGGGAAAAAGTGGCTATAGAACTTCAGCTTGATTCTGTAATTCTCTGTAATTCTCGATTCTGTAATTTGCCTCTCTGCTTTCTAGTTGGTTTAGCAGTTCTCTGATGACTGTAAACAGACACTTTCTATACTTCATCTAGAGTTTTGCTCTTGGGAGGTATGAAGGTCTATCATGAACTACTCCAACCTAATCAGGAAGAGAAATCATACGCCTGGCTGGTAATTTCTGAAAGGCATACTGCATACTGTCTAAAAAAACATGCACTCCAAAGGAAATTCTGAAACTTAGTAATACAAATTTCACACAACAGATACTCTTACTCCAGCTACGAATCACTGCTGTTCAAAACTGAACTATAAAAATAGCTTTAAAGTGAATTTTCCTTCTTTGCAAAGTCATTATTTCAATTTAAATTCTGATGCTTACAAACCTTACACATCCCATGAGTCCTTTTTATAAAGCTATATTTAAGGAGAAACATCTTTGCAAGGAAGAAACTCTCAGTGGTGGTGGAGGATGTAAAGCAGCAAATACTAACAAAGCTTACCTTGGATGATGTGGCATACATGGTGAATCTTGAGTACCATTTGCTTGCTTTCTCTGCAACTCCTTTTCCAGCAGTGAACATACTATGCCTTAGAACATCCAGTTTTGGTACTAGCAATGCATCTAAGTTAAACGAAGGTGATGGCTGGGTTAATGTATCTTGAGATCCTTCTCTAAATGGGCAAGTAGGTGAGAAAGCTGGAGAAGACCAGAGTCTATCCCTTGTTCGCTCCTCGCTTTTGGTGTAACTTTTAGATTTGGTGAGTCTTACAGGCCTAGGAGAATTAGGAGGCAGGCTAGATCTTCTGCCTGCCTTGACCAACGTTGGACTTTTCTTATTGGTTAATTTATCATCACATGCCCGCTGCAAATCGATGCTTGGTGTACGACTTGTCAAAGGACTGCTCATGTTATTCATATACATCTCAATTTCTTCAGCTAAATCACGCCTAGCAGATGGTGTTGAAACACTTCTGCTGTCATCTTCGTCATCGTCCTCTTCTTCTTTTTGCTGCTGTTCCGTTTCAGCAACCAAAAGAGAGAGGGGGTCAAATCCTGTTGCAACATCAGTTTTTTCAGAAGGTCTTACTGAAAAGCCGCTGTTCATACGCTGAATCCTCCTGGGATTTTGTGTAGCAACATATCCCACCTTTGATCTGTCTACTTCAGTGTCTAAATCTTCTAAGTCAAAAATAACAGGAGAATCCACTTTATCTGCCAAACAGCTAGGACCATCAAAAGGTGTATCATCATCACTAGACTCCTTTTCTAGACTGTTTCTTTCTGATCTTAAAGGTGGCTTTCCAATATCAAGAGTATTTGGCCTTGTGCTATTTGAGATAACATTTGAAAGAATTTTTGCATCAGCTCCTAGCTTCTCAACTATATCTCCAGGGTTTGCTTCCTGGTTAATTCTATTCAGCATAAATCCCATCAATACACTTCCACTAAGATTACGATTTCTATTTCCCCAGGCCATTTGCTGCTGCAAATTAGTTTCATTGTCACTTTTGTGTCTTTTCCTGAAGCATCTACTTTTGATGTTTCCTGTTTCATTCGTATCCTCAAGAGCTGACATTAAGAACTCCTCAGGTATGCTTTCTGAAAAATGAGAAAAGTACTTTTAGCCATGAAAATTTAACATGCAAATGTAAGTTATCTTAAATATTTAAAGTTCTAGTAATTAAAATGATTTTAGGAGGTATTCACTGCCTTTCTGTTATTTGACATATACCATATTAAGCGCTTTACTGTACATTAATTCCACTAAATGGATTAAATAACTATAGTTATACAATTGTGGTTGTGCTAGATGAGCCTGAGTTTGAGTCTTCTGCTTATTAAAATGAAAAACAACCCCCTAAAGGCCCAAACCAAACCTAACAGATGGTAGTTATACCGAATTTATTTATTAAAAAAAATTATTTAAAAATCACCAAATCTTTACAACTGTAGACATTGACAAATAATTTTATATTTGCTTAACTATCGATTGCAAATTTATACCAGTAAAACATGAACGGCCACCTCCCATCATTTTGAAACACTGCTCACTGCCTCCTACCAAATTTTTTAGGTAGTAACATGGAAGCAGAATTCTAGGTTTCTGATACCTTTAATCATTCTTATAATGTGGGAGTCTTGTAAAGCATTAATCAGGTACAGTATTGTCAATTATTCTTCTTAGATGCTTTATTCAACAGAATTAGTTCTCTATCACTAGGCAATTATTAAAAATACACCTTTTCACCCTGCCATGTGATACAAATAGGCAGCAGGACAAAAGATACAAGGTAATGGTATAGGACATAAAGGATTAAAAACTATTGTTGTTTTATAAGCATGTACGATTAACAAGGAAAACAGGATATAAATCGAGAGGCAATTTCTTCCTTTACTAGTTTATGATTGGGAATATAAACCAAGAAACACCTTCTTCTGATATCCTGGGAAACTTTCTGTTTGATGGAGTAAAATTATAAAGCCTAGAGAAATCTTGTAACTCAAATACAATACTATGGATCTGCATTCAAATAGATGAGCAAGGGTCCTACACAAAGTCAGCCCTTGCTATGGGTCAAAAGAAAAAGCTGGTTATTAGGTTATACCATGGATTTGGAAATTATATTTCTGAGCCAAATCTGGCCCAAGACCTGTTTTTTGTACAGTTAATGGTTTTTATATCTGTAAAGGGTTATAAAAGTCATGTACAAATACAGAAGAACAAGTAACACAGATTGTATATGGCTGGAAAGGACCCAAATATTTATTACAACCTTTTATAGAAAAGTTTTCCCAATCCTAAATTTTTTTTTCAATTCTAAATTTATACACATGCTAAATTCTATCAAACTAGGTTGAATTCTGCATGCCTCTAACACACAAGCTACAGATGGTTTAACATCCTTAGGCAAGATGGTTTTATGACATAATTCTAGCCAGTGATATTAAGGTGGTAGTTTATGAGGGTTTCCAGAAAAATTTTTGCTTTCTTGATGAAATGGATAGAAGTAGTTTGCACTCTTTTTACCCATTTCTTCTGTCCTGAACCAACAGATTAGGCCTGGAGACACCAGCGGCCATACCATAATCATGGTTAGGTCAAGAAAATGATGGCCACGTCCCTTAATCCATATCTAGAACAAATGCTTAACTTTGAATTTCCTATTTGAGAAAAATAAACCTCAGGTTGTTCAGGCCACTGTTAATCATATTTCCTGAGATTTAACAGATTGGCCTTTTCTCAGATCTTGGCACACACTATGGTACACTCCTACCACATAGCTTTTTACATATGGTTCCCTCCATTCAGGATATACCCTCCTTAGTTCTCTTTCCCAACCCTTATCCTTGTTTGTTTTCTATTCTTCTTTCAGATCTAAGTTAAAAAATTATATTCTCAAGGAAGCCTTCCATGGCCAAAGTCTCCCCAAACACAAGACACAGCTCTAATACATGTTTTTATAGTAACTTACAGGCATTCTTTACCAATTTAACTTTAGACTATTTTTACGTTTACTTGATTAACATCTTCCCATTCCTCCCACCTGCTTTCTTCATGTGTCAGGGGCTCTGTTTATTTTTTGTTCCTTATATCCCCAGCAGTACCTGGAATATGGTAGTGAACAGCAGAAGCTCAAAAAGTATTTACTGAATGAATATTGTCCATTGGGCAACAGCTGTAGTCAACAAATCAACCCAGTATATAACATATATAGTATATGAGACTATGCTATATTCTGCTCTGGGTAAAGACAAAAAGTTAAAGCATACTAAAATAAGAATTAGGCTTAGAGAAACATTTCACAGTTATGTTTGCCTCTGACTGAACTCTCAAAAATTCAAGATATGTTTACAAAATCATTAAATGTTGAAGGAAGAACTAGGAGGTGATTTTATTTCACCATCCAATCAAATATTAAAACATCTATTTACTCCCATATCTTTTAGAAGCTGACCACTGTGTACATATACACAATATACATATGCAATTATGTATCCAATGATATACATTAGATATCCAATACTGTACTACAAAACATAAATCTGAAAAATTCTTGAATCCTAGTATGTACTAGTATGTAATAAGATAAAGTTTTGGAAAATAAGCATGCTATAAATCACATATATAGTCTTTAGCAGTGGTGATAAATCTATAGTACTTAACAAATGCAAAGTTTTCAAGCTAAAAATATCAGACAAACTAATAATTCTAACTCATACTAATGAAAACCATCATAGGCTTTTATAAAACTGAATTGTGAACCAAACCAAAAGCCAGATGATCAGGTATTTATTAATTTGACAAAATGTCAAGATCAAAGGATCATTTACATAAAAAGTCGTAAAAGCAACTCCTGAGAAAAGAGCAAGCATGAGCAGAGAGGAATGAAAACACAAAACCACTGCACTCTGGAAGGCTGAGGCAGGAGGATGACAAGTTTAAACTCAGCCTGGGCAAGTCGCCGAGATCCTGTCTTGAAAGGACAGAACAAAAAAGGGCTTGGGAGTATAGTTCATTACAAAGGCCTGGGTTCAATCCCCAATACTTAACAAAAAAAAAGGAGTGTTAATATTCCCTCTCACTGATACAAACATTGCTGTACTATTACAAAATAATATATAAAAAGCACTATGAGCTGAGTGTGGTGGTGGACAGCAGTAATCTCAGCTACTTGGGAGGCTGAGGCAAGAGGATCTCAAGTTCGAGTCCAGCCTGGGCAACTCAGCAAGATCTTGTCTCCAAATAAAAAAGTATTTTAAAAGGGCTTGGAGGATGTAGCTCAGTGCTAGAGTGTTTGGCTGTCACATATGAGGTCCTAGGTACAATCCTCATTACCACAAAAAAGATATTGTGAAATGAAAAAAATAATGGATCATGTTACTTAAACTACCCGAAGGGCTATTCTTTTTGCCTCTATTTGACTAAAGAACCAGAAGTTTCATTTAAAAATTGTGTAACTGTATGGCACCCTTAAGACTTATCACCTCTCCTGCTCCTAACTCCTTCCTTTCAGAAAGTCCCCATAGTCCAAACTCAAAAGGCAGTGTGTAGTACGAGGTGTGGCCTATACCTTGTTGTAATAAAAGGTTGAACAAAGTATTTTACAAAATACAAAACTCAAGCTACTAAGTTATACCATGAGAGGCTGTACAAATATATTTTTAAAATAACTGGGAAGAATTAAGACTCATTAAAAATAAATATTCACTAGGTCACAGTACAATTCAATTCATTTTGCACATAACAAACGTGTTCTATTCAACTCACCTGTGCATTCTCCTGATATTTTATTAGTACTGTTACTACTTGTGCCACTGAGGCGGACTATATTGGAAGAACTTTGATAACTGAGTTTGGGAAGGCAGTCAGCACTTCCTTTTGCACTCTCATTCTCTGACACTATAAAGATAAAAATGAAAATGTTAATAAAATAAAATCTATATACACTAAAGGAGGCATAAAGAGAAGTCTTAAATATTTCTACCTGAAAACTGGTGATAAGAACATAATGGATACCTCTTTATTACATATTATTCACCCACAAATAAATCATTCCACTAATGTGAGGCCTAAAACATGGATCAAATTACTAAAAACTGGTCATACATGAGGTTCATGCACAAATTCTGTATTTCCTCTTTAGTTGTGAAATTCAGCTTCTGGTGAGGGAAGTGGAGGGTAATTATAAGTCATAGCTCATTATAAAAGTTCAACTAAAAGTGTTACTACCCCTCAGAAAAAGAGATTCTATTTAAATATATATATGTATACCTGTATTTCTCCTACTGTACGAGTATTTTGTGAGCTACATGGCATTCACTCATATGGCATTTGGACAGCATTTCACCACTGAGATTACACATGTTATACATGAAAAATGTGTATGAAAGTACTATTGACAGGGAGAGGTTACAACAAAGAGTTATAATAGGCAAATGGAAACTAACACATATTTTATTACTTAAAAGTCACATATTTTTATGAACATACAGATTTACGATTTTACACATTTTCAACTTAAACAATACCTACAGGAACTAGAATCACTCTCTTTTTCATCTTTTTCTTCTTGAATATCCTCGGTAGATGCATCTTGTCTTCTAACTTCATCCTTAGACAATGAATTATATCCAAGATCAGACTGGCCACCTAGGAAAAAAAAAAGAAACAAAACCCTATGTTGTTTATCACACTTCTTTAGGGAAAGCATTTGCAATCAGGAGCAACATATTAGTCTTCTGGATAACTTCTAATTGAAAGAGTTATTTGATTAGTTACCCCTACCATATCTCGATGAATGTACGAAATTGCAAAACAATTTACTTTTGGCTCCACAATGCAGTCAAAAGTTCATTCACACTATTACGTGGGCACCAAATGACACAGATAAATCAGGTCATGTCCTTTGTTGGGGAAGGTCTGGATTCCAACCAAGCAGTGGAGACGACATCATAATAGACCGTTCATACAGAGGTCACTGGAGTTGAATATCTAATGACGTTACCAAAAACTTAGGTTTCTTTAAAACTTTAAAAAATTCAGTAATTTTTTTCAAAATTTAACTGAAAGATTACAAGGATTGCACATGAAGTAGTAATATAAAAGAACAGGAAAAAATCTAGCGTTAAGAAAGCAAAAGTAACATCAATTTAAGAAAATTATAACACTGTTTTGTTAAAGAGGCTCTTTATCATTTTTAGTAAATTTTTTCTACTAGATTAGTATGGAAAGACAAGGTTCTGATTTTTTTTTTTTAAAACATGGTCTCACTATGTAGCTTAGGTTAGCCCTGAACTCATGATCTTCCTGCCTCAGCTTCCCAGTGCTGGGATTACAGGCATGTGTCACCATGCGTGGCACCAACTTAATCTTTTTGTTTGAATCTCAGATTCCCAGATTTGTGAAACAGAAGGTTGCCATGATTAGACTCAAAATAAAATTGTTCTATAAACTTGTGAAGAAATCTAAAGAAATTATATTAAGTACCAGTAGGTATTTACTTTAATGTCTTCGTTATTAGAGTTCATATATTTTCAAATCAAATTTTGAAGTCCCATTTGCAAAGAAATTACAAATAGCAATATGTGAAGATAATCTTGAAATTCAAGCTTTTATAAAGTTCTACACTGTTTTAAGATAGCCTTTTAAAAACCCTTAGTTAAAAATAAAAGATCTCATCATTTTTTACAGATAATGCTCGAGGATGAATATTATAACTGATTCAATTCATACATGATCAAGAAATAAAACCAGTCAAGGAAAAATTACTATGAATTACATTTCAACACAATCAGTTTACATTTATTAATCTCAAGGTAGGAATAAAAGGAGACAGATCAAAAAATGTTGCCATTGCAGATAGAAACTTTCATATTTTATCAGTAATGTTTTAATTTTTAAAGCATCTGCCCATAAAGAACTTGTGCTTACATGATATTAAAAATCACATACAATTTTTAAAAGGTAATAATGAAAACTCAGAACAATGCAAGTAATATATTTTTAAGTGTGTTAGTTTCAGTAACAGAAAAGGCTTATGTATAAATCTTATATTTTAATGAAGTCCATGCCCTCTTCAGTGCTGGAATGTTATTTTTAATATTTAAAATTATAACTTTAAAAATAGTTTAAGACCCATAAGAATTTGCCAATATATCACAGTATAAGGAGTTCTTGGCATGCCCTTCGCCCAACTTCCCCATTGGTACCTTATATAACCACAGTACAAGGTCAAAACTAGAAAATTAACATTGCTATAACACTACTGAGAAATAGAGCTCTACATTTCATTTAAAAAAAAATCTAACAATATTTTCATAATTCCAAAGAATTATCCAAGAGAATGACACGGTAAAGGGGCTAGGCTGCTTGGTGGTAGAACACTTGGCTAGCATGTGTAAGGCTCTGGGTTTAGTCCTTAGTAGCACATGTACACAAAAGGGGTAGGGGCTGCAGGGAAGAAGGAAGGAAGGGAGGGACAAGGGTGGGAGAAAAGAGGGGGGAGAGAGAGGGAAAGAAGAGAAAAGAGGAGGGAGGGAAGAGGGAGGGAGGAGGAAGAGCAGAAAAAAAGAAAAAGATCATGGACTAAATTCTTGATTAAAGTACTTTACAACCTCTCAAATAAGAATGACTAGAATGACATGTAGTTATTAAATTCAGTAGGAAATCAAGTACCTAACATATAAAATTAAAAAATGATAGTTAAACACATCACTGAAAATAAAAATTTTAAAAACACATGCTAGCAAATCTTGTTTTGAAAATGCACTGTAATGAATATATACATAAGCACACACAAACCTGTACTAGATCTATCATCAGTAGCATACACTTTGATTAAACCCGTATTAAAAGGTGCCTGCTCCACAGTGTGTGTCCCATGACCACTATCCATGCTGCCATGACTAATAGTATCCAGGTCACTGCCATCTGCTTAGGAACACAATTTGATAGGATTTTACTACTCAATGAGACACCAAAAATACACATTAGAGTTTGTTGTTCAAGCTAGTAATCTACTAATGTAATAATAAACATGAAAAATGTCACATAATCAGCAAAATATATCTAATACAAAGAAACCTATTGTGAATTATCAACGAACACTGAGACAAGACCACCAAAGGTTGGTAGTTTAACAGCAGAAAAAACATAATTTTTTCAAGTAGAAAAGTACACGAATACAGGCTGAGCTTCCCTAATCCAAAAAGCTGAAGTCAAAAACTTTCTAAGTGCCAACACCATACCACAAGTGCAAAACCCCACTCCTGACCACATGTGACAGATCACTCTCCAACGCAGGCACACTAAACGTACTGTATAAAATTACCTTCAGGTCATGTGTACAGGGCGTTAGGATTTGTTTTTTTATGGAAATGAATTTTGTGTTTAGACTTTGGTCCCATCTCAGAGATATCTCGTTATGTATATAAAAATATTCCAAAATCCAAAAAAATTCCAAATCTGAAACACTTCTGGTGCCAAGCTTTGTGGATAAGGGATAGTCAACTTGTATTAGAATTTGTTCAATGGTAACAAAAGCCAGAACATATTCATTATTTGGAAAATATTAAAAATTTCTATAAATGTAAAATGCAAACTACTCAATTAACTTTGAAGAAAAGGTAAAACACATATATCCCTTAATTACCTGAAAGAGTTGTTTGTGATAAGTGTGCATGTTTCTTTAAAGCTCTTTTGAATTGTGCTACTCCTAAAACAACATTTCTTACTTTTGTCCAGAGAAAATAGCCACTACGACTTCTTGAAGGCCAGGTACTTTCCAAAACAGCCTATGTATTAAAAAAATCAAATAATTAAACAATTTTTATAAACGAACACACACTGGCTCTAGAATCAAGCTAAAGAATATCAAAGTAGATTGTATAACATGAAGCAGAACACAAAATTCTTACTCATTTACAAAATATATTTTGGATACTCTAAAATAAATGCCAAATAACTTCTCCAGCAGTTATTTCTGCCATTAAAATAAGGTTTTATAGTGACGAAAATAATTCTTTCTCCATTAAATCAAAATAATTACCTTATTATAATAACCATAAGTAATTGCATTGGGGTCAATACCAGCTTTCTGCATTTCAAAAAGTACTCGAACTGCAAGCACTGGTTGATCATATTGCCCACAGAGCTGCATAAGAATGCGGTAGCACACCTGAAACATAAGTTGAATAATGTACACAAACAAAAATATTTATGTGCAGGAATCTAGGATAAAATGATGTGCTGGAAAGAATAACTGTTACCTCATCAGGTGGATCCATTTTCTTTGACTGCATTTTTTTGAGCACATCATAGGCTGTTTTCAGAGCCCTGACTTTGGAATGACACACTTTCACATACGCTGGCAGACAAATAAACCACAGCCCGTAACAGTGACGCAGCAGACACCTAGACCACATCTGAGGGATAGAAGAATACTTCTTGGCAATTTTATGGGCTGATTTAATTTCCTAGAAAAAATACAAAAATCTTATTAATAAATTTATACTTAGGCTACCTTATTTAACAGAAGGATGAGGAAGTAAAAATCACATGCCTTTATAGTGCTTCCATAATAAAATCTGTGTATAATTCATACATTTTCAAGCTTCTCTTAACTGTGTATTATGCAATATGTAAAGTAAAGTTCTAGGACAAGGTGACTAGGATAATTTCCTGAAGTCAGATTACTATAAACTATCTTCAGAGTGTATAAAGACAATAATCTAATAATAGTTATATTTAGGGTGGTAAAGTATATGAAGGGAGTATGAGTGTCAAATTTACTTCACATTCTAGTATTTGAAAAAGTGAAGAATTCAAAATTTTCAAAGCACCTGTTTTGTTCTTCTGAACATGGGAGAAGGGCTATTAGGACTACTTGATTTTGAAGGCAATTTATTCTTCCGTGTTTGTAGAAATCCTTCGGGTCTCTCAAATAAACTGTTCCTAAGAACTGGAAACCCATTATAGCTGTTTTAGAAAAGAAAAAAAATTCTTAAGCACACATAATTCTTAATCACAGTAGTTGTAAATTAAAAAAAATTATGACCAATAACTTATAAGAATTTAACTGTCTATCAGGCTATAATATATACTCAGTAAATATTTATGCTAACGTTGCTTTTTTATGAGAAAATTTAAAAATGTAATAGCTAAATGCAGACTATACATCTCGTGGTACTGAGGAGAAATACACTTATGTGAACTTGATGTAAAATTCCAAAGTAATTCATACTTTTAAAAGTTAGTATTTATGTAAATATATAGCATGCATATTAGAAAGTGTGACTATTGGTAAGGGGGTTCATGAAATCAATAATCTTTTAAACAACACAACCATCAATTTTACTGCTTGGATTAACATACTGACTGCAGAACCTTGCTCTTAAAAAGATGCAAACAATAGCTTTAGTTGTAATATATTAGATATCAGGCCTAGATTTCAAATTATGAATTGGTTTGTCAGACTAGTCAGCTAGGTCCTGGTTGTTCAGGACCTCATTTATTAAAAAGAAAATTAGGGGGCAGGGATTTAGCTCAAGTGGTAGAGCGCTTGTCTAGCAAGCACAAGGCCCTGAGTTCGATCTCCAGCGACCCTCACCAAAAAAAAAAAAAAAAAACCAGTCAAAAAGAAAATTGAGGAATTGAGAAGTTGAAGTTGGAAAAGAGGAAGCAAAGATTAGAACTGGCTGTATGAAGAGGTAGGTCTACTTAGGGTGCTAGAACAAAGTGCTCTACACACTTAAAATGTAGCAGCTATAGGGTTGGGGATTTAGCTCAAATGGAAGAGCAGTGGGCCTAGCAAGCGCAAGGCGCTGAGACTGATCCCCAGCACCGCCCCCCCCAAAAAAGTAGTAGCTAGGCGAACACATGCTGAAAAGAAAAAAAGGTGATAAAAAGCAACAAAATTAGCCTACTTTATAATATTCATAAAATCATACAGTGTCACTTAATTAAGAAACCTAAATATAATGAAGAGACGGTACATGATTATACATCACCACAGGCAAATTTAGTAGAATAAGAAAATTCTAGTAATGAATAAATATTCAGAGGTAAAACGGTGAAAAAGTTCAGAAAACCATGTCCTTTCCAAATATTCACTGCATATATATAGGGTAGCAATGAGACCATTTTATGTGTCTTAAGCAAATGCCTCATCATTTTACAGACAATATGAGTGTGAGTCATCTCTGATTAAGAGGACCCGCTGTGGTTATTAAAGATACTTCAGTTGTTTTCCAGTGACTGTTATGGTCACCCCCCAAATTATATTGGTAGTCTCAAGAAAAAAAATAACAAGACTCTTAAAAAAATACAAAACCCTGGCAATGTCTTAAGCTAAGTAATCTTACTAAAGGATTAAATCTAAATGCAAAATTTAAATTATAAAGTTAAAACCACACCACAGAAAGAAAAACAAAATTGTATTAATGAAACATACTAAAAGAGAAAGAACTAAAGAGATTTTTAAAAAAAATGAGATACTGTTTAGAAGGAAAAAGAAAGGAAGAAATAAATAGAAATAGTAGAAATATTTTAAGTATCTTTGACGAAAGACATACTTTAAAAAGTGATAGGGAACAACATCATAAGTGGAAGAAAAGTAAGGGCCAGACTCAAGAAGCCTATGAATTAATTCACAAATATCTGGCACACCAATTTTTCATGTGTAAAATGAAAAATTTCATCTAAGATGTAAAGATGTTCTGAAAAATCCTCTTTCAATGAAAATTAACTATAACTCGATGAGTTATAGACATGAAATAAATAAGAATCATTATTGGAGAATTAAAACTAATTTAAAATCTAAAAGGAAATATAATTTTAGGTAAAAATAAATGTACACAGTGCTAAAATTAAACAACGAATCTACCTCTAACCTAGCCCTATTTTACTGTGTTCAGAACTTTTCCCTTTTTCCCTTTCGACTTAAAGAAAGGAACAACGTGTCATTGAAGCTTTAATACACAGCATTTAGCAGCGCCTGACAAAATTTCCTAAATTACCAACAATCAATTCTAATAATTCTCAATTTTTATTAGTTAAAAATTCTGTAAACAAGAATGGCTTAAGAAACTATTGCATACAAATCAGTCACAAATATTGACCTTAAATTAGATTTAACTTTTTGTTGACCAAAGTCATATTCGTCAATATGTATGGAAGGAAAGAGGAAATGAAAGTGAGGAAATCATCTTTAGTAAGAACAAAAATCAAAATTCTATAATAAAAGTGCTGTATTTGAATGGGGGAATCTAATAATTTAAATAATATTTGTAATAATTATGTAGATAGAGAGCTGCCCAAGTCTGTAATATGTACAATTTTATATATATAATATTACATATATATATATTTTTTTTCTGTTTAAAGCTCAAAAGTTAATAATGGATGTGGGATAAGCTTGCTTACCATCTAAAAATTAGGTATCTGTAAAGTTTTATATATATATTACATATATATATATTTTTTTTCTGTTTAAAGCTCAAAAGTTAATAATGGATGTGGGATAAGCTTGCTTACCACCTAAAAATTAGGTATCTGTAAAGTTTGGATTTTTGAAAATACCACAGTCCTTAGAAAGCTACATCACAGATGATGGATGGCTTCTCTCTTTCAATCTTAAATATTCTGCTTCTTGAATACCTGTACTGTAAAGGGGGTTCTTCACCATTGGGTAGATGGGGGATCTCAGGTGGTGTCACAAAAACAGTGTGTTCACTTTTGAAAGACTCATCCAGTTCTATAAGTCGTACTTCACCACTCTTGTCCATATCCACCTGAAAAAATTTTATAAACATGTATTTTAAAAAACCCTACTAGTTAGCCAAGTGTCCATCTACAGGTAATGATTAAATGATTTGCAAAAAGTATACTAAAGAACTATTAAAATAGCAAAGTGAAAATCATTTTATATAGTACACTATCTTTTGAGCATGAAAAATGGAAAATAAGAACATATACTAATTTTTGCTTATATTTACATAAAGAAATACATGGAAAAGAGGAATGGGGTGGATAAAGATGAGACAGAACCCAGATGTCCCAATGTACACCTTTTACATTGTTTTGCAAAAATATAAATGAAAATACAGTCAAAAATATATTTCTTTTTAATTTTATTTTTTACCAAGAACATGTATTGGTACATTGGTACACAAAGTGATAAGAAATATATTTTTTAAAATATGCATGCAAGTGTGTGTTAGAATAGTTAGCTCTAGGGGCTGGGGGTTTAGCTCAGTGATTAGAGTACTTGCTTTGCAAGCACAAGGCCCTGAGTTCGATTCCCAGCATTTAAGTAGTACCATTTACCCTAGATACTCTACGGCAAGGTAACACCCAGAGAAAATGAAGACTTTGCAGGGCTTAAATTGCTCCACAAAACTCATAAACCAAACAGCAGAACGCTGACATTAATTTTTAAAACGTCATACATTTGACAAAATACAGTCCACAGAACAATTGGTAAGAAAAAATTAATACTATAATTCTAATGACTAAGTTGGAGAGCAAGAACTTTAACAAATTCTATCTTAAAGAGAAGGAGTTAGGGCACAGTATACCAAAAAAGAAAAGAAAAAGAAAGAAGTTTAAAATTTTTTCTATTAACAAGTAAATGCAAAATTTTCTTTTACAAATTATTGATTACAATTTCACAGTACTACATACTATAATTTGCAAGATTAAAAAATACTACTATCAGGATATCCATAAAGTGAACTAGTCAACATTAGGGGATGTTTCAGAATTATAAATAATGACAAGAGAAAACATTCACAAAATAATGATAAATGAAGAAAATCAGGTTAAGGTATATACAATATGATTAATTTTAAAACACAGCAATTATGTATGTTATTTCTGGATTCTCTCACACACTTACACAACATATTAGCATGCACAAAAAATTCTTAAAACAAACTCTCAGCAGTAGTATTACCTGCAATTAATGAATTTTCTTCTTTATTTTTCAATCAAAAATATGTATTAGTTTTTTTTTTTTAATTTTTTTAAATTTTTACCAAGAACATGTATTGGTACATTGTATACATAATGTTCATAATCAACATGGTTATTTTGTACCTGTACATGATACATCTTGGTTTTCCCCCCTCTGCCCCCCCTTAGTATGTATTAGTTTTATTTGATTTTTAAAAAATACAGAATATCAGAATAAAAATTTAAACAAGGTAGAATATATTGTTTTTAGAGCAACCAATTATTTTAGTTCTGTTAAAGGATATTTAAAAATCAGTCTAAAAGATGGTATCTTTCCTTTTTAGCTTGCCAAACACTTATGTGGTAAAACTATCAACTATACAGTAAATATAGTAAATTGGAAATCACGTACCCTGCACTCTTCAAAAGTGATATAGTCTTTTTTAGAAAGCAAGATGTGTTTAAATATTTCTACAACATTTGTTTTGGCAGGGGTGCTGGGTCTACTACGTTCTTAATGAAATAATCTAGTGTGAAAAAAGTAATCAGCCTAAAAGATGTTTTTGTAGGACTGCAACAGAAATCAACTGCAAGTCATCTACATGTCAAAAAATAGGTAAATAAAGAATGGTAAGTTTGTTGGATGAAATACAGTTATTAATAATGAAAATAGTAAAGATTGCAGACTTCTGGTTGAATGAGATAAACAGGAGAGTTTTTTAGTAGCTCCTGGAATCTCATCAAAATGGGAGTAAGATGATTGCAGGGTACCTACAAAGATAAAGTGAGCTGGATAGAGGACAACAGCAGAGGAGGCGTTCAGAACATCTTAGAAGCTACTAAGTCACTGACCTGTGAAAAGTGAAAGCCACCTATCTGGCACCGGGGAGGAGAAGAGAAGGAGAGAAACCAAGACGCATGCCATTTTGCTCCACCAGGACAGGAATAAAGAGTGCCAGATCCCCTTGAACTGGGAATGGAGGTGAGGTTGCAGCAGAAGGACTGTTTAAAAGCTCACACTTAAGAACTCCCAGATACATGGCCCAACCCAAGACAGGACTCTACCTCTAGCCAAGGCTGGAAGAAGAGTAGGTTAGGTTTTGTTGGGTGAGCCAGAGCATCTTTTTCACTCAAGGACACCAGGATAGACAAGGGAGGTTACCAGAAACAGGTGAAGTAAGTAAATGCCCACATGTAACAAGGAGAAAAACTCAGTTATCGTCCCCACTCAACTCTGAGTACTCTAGCACTTAGGCTCATGTTCATGAGAATAGAGACATGCTAGAGATAGGAGGATACTTCTCCAGAAAACTAATCAGCCCCATAGGACAAAAAATTACATGCACTGATTGAATGGGGCGTCCAATGAAGTAGGTAAGTTCTTTGATGATACCAACTCAAAAGTAAGGAAGCCTCAAACCCCACTACTTTCCCAGAGAGCATTCCAATGAGCTCTTTGCTTCTTGAAAATGATGACCCCCCCCAAATCGCAAGACATAAGGAAAACCAGTAATTTAAAAGAGAGCAAAATAAACAGATAAACGTATTCAGAAGAGGCAGAGAACTCAGGGATAAGACACCTTCAAAGTAACTAAAATGAATAAGCCTACACTCAGGAAATGACAAAACGGTATATAAAAAAGGGGGATTCAGGGAATCTGTAGGGAATTGTAAATATGACAGCATAGTGACAAAGTATACCATAAAGGCTGGAAGGTAAAACTGAAATCTCTCAAAAAGTAGAACTAAAAGACAGAAAATGACATGAAAAAAGAAAATCAAGAGGATCAGTCCAAGAGGGTTAATGTCCAAATAACAGTAAGTGTCAGAAAAAGAGAGCAGAGTTGAGGAAAGAAAATAAACCAAAAAAGTGCAAGAAAATTTCCTATAATTGAAAGAAATGTATTCACAGATTCAAAGAGCCAACACATATCTGATTCATTGAAGAAAAAAAAGGTCTACACAGGGCATATTCTTATGAAATTTCAGAAAAAATATCAGGGATCTTAAAAGCTTCCCTAGAATGAAAGGGCATGGGAACAAAGAAACAGAAGCAGGTTGGCATTCAAGTTCTTGAGCAATTGTGGAGGCTAAAACACAACAAAATGATGACTTCAAAAGTTTAATCCAACCAAATTACCAATCAAGTCCTGGGGAAAGGAAGAAATTTTAAGATAGGCAAAGAATTTTTTAAAAACAAAGGAAAGAAAGAAATTTCCCACATACCTTTCTCAGTGAGCTATTAGAAGCTATGCTTCAATACAACAGGGGAAAAAAAAAAAAAAGACATAGTTACTGAAGCCAGAAAGCATGGAATCCAGCTCTGGAGAGGTTGATACACTGGGGTTACCACAATGATAGTGAAGGAAAATCCCAGATGATAGTCTAGAAAGCAGTCAATTCAGGTTAGAACAAAAGAATGGAAAGCACCAGTATGAATTAAAAAAAAATCAAATGTGTTAAAAAAAAATAGAACTTTTCACTCCTCTACAAAAATTCAGAGATGAATTACCAACAGACACAAGACGAAAATGGATCAATTATCAAATTCTGAGAAAAGGCTCTCTCTATATGTACGAAAGGAAATTTAGTTATCATATATACATAGATATGTACATACACATCCACATATATATGTACTTCTCCTAGCTGTAATTATATACAAAGTGATGATGATATTAACAGTGAACAATTACTTCACCAAAACTCATGCTATAACTACATTAGGAGAATTCTGGTGGTACTAGATATGACATTAAAAAATAACATGAAAGCTAATAAGCACCATTAAAAACATATTTAGAAAGTAAATGACTGAAGACATAGCTGAAGAGAAAGTGGTTGCCTCTCAGGACCAGAAATAAATAGGATGGGAAGGACAGAATACAGTCTTGCAAAATTATTTAACTTTTATAACTTTGTCATTTTTTACCATGGTAATGGTAAAAAATGAAAACTTACTCTGGTAGCAACTACTATAAATGCTTATAAAAGCTACTTATATATAAATACAAAACTATTTGTTTTGTTTTTTAGAACAAAACCATTTTGAAATTACGTAGGAACACTGGAAGTAAGTGTAAACTAGATTGTACATTAGGGTACTGGGCTTATGGAGGCTTTTCTCCCTTTTATTTTCTATACTTCTTGTTACTTTAGCAATTTAATAAATGTGTTAAAGAAATGAACTTTCAACAAAAAATACAGAATACTTTAGCTGTTATCAGGAAACCTAAAGATGCTTTTAAAAAACATTATTAGAAACATGTCAATGATAGTTCAAATCATACACAGCCCTTAGTGGAATGTGGCATACATAATCTACCCAAGACCAAAAGAGATGTTTTATACTCATATTTTTATGCAAATGGACTGAGTTAAGTAACAAACAAGGGCAGCAATGACAAAATGGAAGAGATGATTGTGAATGAAAAGACTAAAACAATTGCCCAAGGTTAAAGGAAAGAAGGCTGGAAACTACCACTACCCTCCACAGTGAAACACTGTAAGGCTGGTTGCCTTTGAGCACCAGAGATTTTAGAATTTTTATTTATTTATTGAACATTTTCTCTATCTGTTTTGACAGCTTCTCCCCAAGCCTGTGCCCACTTTCCTGTCTCTGGCCTTTCTGCTTTTGTGGGAGATGCTTGGAGTCCAGGCCAAATGTTCTACATCTCAATACTGCAAAACTATTAAAATTTAAAATTGTGCATTATAGATTAAATACCTTGGTAAAAGTTTTTTTCCTTTACTTGCACACCCATTTCAACACAATAAAAATTGATGTGCCATAGATCCTACCTGCATTTATCAGGAGGACATCTCTGTCTTTTGGAAAGCACCGTGACATCTGTCTTTATTGAGCGAAAAAGAAACCCAACACCCACGGTAAGATAAAATTAATCTTCATATTCTCTTTATATTTTTCACAAGACATTAATATGCTCAGAAAACACTGCAAAGAGTTGCTTTAAAAACCAGGGAAGAAGTCTTACCAGACTATTTGTTACACAAAACTGCCCTTAGTCAAGCACCATCCTACAGGAACAGATTGTAAGGATTTAAAATATAACCATGTGAAGAACAAGAACACACGGTTCTTAAATTAGTCATAAATGAAACTCAATCATTCTCATATATTGTTTTTCTTATTTCTATCCAGCACTATTCATTTTAGATTTTACTTTTTTTCTGACCTGGGGATTGAACATAGGGGCCCTCACACCGAGATACATCCCCATACTTTTTATTTTTAATTTTGAGAAAAGGTTTTGCTAAGTCACTCTGACATTTTCTGGGGCCCGACCTTGTGATCTTCCTGCCTTAGCTTCCCAGAGCGCTGGCATTCCAGGCCTGTGCCACTACATTCAGCTTCATTTTCACTTTTAAAGTCAGTCAAATGTTTTCTGTGTGGATATGCTAGGATCAAAACAGGAATATCTCTAATTTCTGCTCTATCTCAGTCATGATTTACTTAGCCATTAATACACATCTAATATTATTTACTTTCTATAGTCAAATGCCAGAGGTAAGAGAGGAATTTGTTCACTCAAAAAAAAAAAAAGAAAAAAAAAGATCTCAAACTCATTCAACTAACCTATACATAAGTGATTATTTTTACGGTGTTACTGATATTCAGAAAACATTTACAGATTAAAAACAAACACTGATTTTTTTGTGTTTATTATGCTACCATGGTATCAAAATATATAAGGCAGGTTGGGTGTGGTGGGGCATCCCTGTAATTGCAACAGTCAAGAAGGGGAGGCAGGTTAACTGCCTTGAGTTTAAAGCCAGCCTGGGCTACACAGTGAGTTCAAGGATAGCCTGAAATATATAGCAAGACTCTGTCTCAAGAGAAAAAAACTTTCCTTCTTTCTTTCTTGTAGTAACACATTGTTCAGTTACTTATATTTCAGGGAGTTCTGCTTAATTAACACCAGGGATACAATTAACCTCAGTTCCAACTATGTATGAAGTTTATTAAGATACATTTTAGATCTTTGGTATTTTACTTGCTATAGTAAAAGAATCCCTTGCTTTAAAGCATTGATTCTCAGTTTTGATTTTCTGACTAGTCATTAAAATCTTCAAGTATAATGTTAATCCGCTATGTAGGTGCTCTTTTGTTAGATCTAGAGTTTGGATAGGTAAATAACATTTTAGAAAAATGGTATACCTAGAAACAATGATTACATACTTCATAGGATTTTCTTTTTTGAGACTTCCCAGAATTTTTTTAAAGAAATTGTTCCAGTCATCTCCTGCACTGACACTCATCACATCAATAGTACAGAACCACAGAAAAACCTAGAAAACATAATGTATCAGCTATATTAACTAAGATACACCCCTCAGGACATGATACCTTAGCTATCCAGCAAAACTGTAAGTCTTGTATGTCTTACAATATTAACAAATAGTTCATCAAAGCATGTAACACCACGACACGAGTTTAGCTGAAACAAAAACCCAGGAACAAGAGGCATTAAATGGTCAAAAGAAAACAATATAGGATTTCTCTCTTCTGCATTGTTAATTGGGCTCCTACCACAACTTCAGGGTTCCCATGTGGTTTAATATATTCACTGGATAAAGCAGGCTAGGAGTTAAACCCTAGTCATTAATGTGGTCCCGAGTAATTCAGTTAGCTTGGCATGGACAACTGCTCTACAAATGTACGATGATGGCCATAGGTGATGCTCTGAGAGTCCATATATATGCATGACAAGCGGAAACCTAGCACCACATGGAAAAAATATTCACACTAAATAATGCTAATCAGAAACATTATCTTTATGCTGGTTTTTACCAACACAATTATTTCTGTGAAAAAGGATTTATAAAAACTATTTTTAAAGACATACCTATTTATTGCCAATATCTAGTTTTATAAGCACCAAATAAGGTAAACTTAAAATTCTGATTAAAACATTGAAAAATAAGTTCTTGGTACAATGCTGTAATGACAAATTTGTTAAAAAGTTAAGACATCATCTCCTTTTCAAAATAAATAATTTTCCCTCAAAGCAAGCCCATTCTGAGATGATGAAAATGTTTTATATTTTGGAATTACGGTCACATGGAAATATACATTTATCAAAAATCAAATTGGGGTTTGGGAATTTAGCTCAGTGGTAGAGCACTTGCTTAGCAAGCACAAGGTTCTGAATTCGATCCCCAGCATCCTCTCAAAAAAATCATCGAAGTGTACATTTCAAAGGTATATTCACTATATTATAATACATTTGTTTACAGGCCCTCAAAAGGAGTTTGAATATCATTCCATACACATGAAATTGTTCATATCTACAGCATAATACTGTACCTCCATACCATTTTAACTGCAGCTAATTATCAATTATATGAATGCTTCTATGGCAAAATGAATCAAGTTCCGAAAAGGTAAAGACATGGTATTCATCTTTTCCCATTCCAAAGCATTTCAAGGAGTAGAGGTGATATTTCTGGGCATCTTCAGCACCAGAAAAAGTATTTTTTACATCAACCATTGCTAAATGTCCTAAATCAAAAGAAAAGGTACAAGCCTAAATGAGGCTATGAACCTGTTCCTGAATTCGTAAGTCATTTAAAAACTCAGCGTTTCTATGTCATGAAATAAAACCACATGAATTAATCTATAAATGTGATAAAACTAGTCAAATATAAAGTTATAATATTTTGTAGTTTTCAACTTACACCACCCTATTGTAAACACCACGAGATAGGCAGTTATAATTATCTTTCCTCACAGTATTTTTAAAAACACATACCAGAAAACAACATAGAAATAGTAAATGACTGAAGTCATGTTTATGACAGTTGTGTTAAAGCATTCCTGATTCTCAGTATAGTGTTTTTTACTACTATACTATACGTACTGAGAATCATTATTCATTTTTATAAGACACATTTGGCACTTATTTAACAGTAAAGGACATTTTCATGTCAGACTTAGAATTGAGCCAATTTCTGAATATTGAGAGAAGTGTTATATTTTAGCTGCTGTGCCAAAAATAATCTGATTTTCTTTCCTATGTACATAAATTTGAAAATGATAGACTTCTTTAATCTTACAACTATAAATTGTTGAGATAATATAATAGTTTTGCTTTCTTCCTTTTTTTCTACTATGAATGGCACATGGTCAAGAACAGGAGATAGACACACACAAACATATACATAGTATACTACAAGTAACTATTTTCTTAATCTTTCAGAATAAGTTGCTGACCCGATGACAGTCCATCACCCTTGAATATCTTAATATGTATTCAATACAAAAAGAACATGCTTCTACACAATTACAATGTAACTAGAAATTAACTTTAATATATCAATATCATCTAATATTCAAACTACATTCAACTTCATTGATTATATCCTAAAAATGTTATACCAAAAGGATCCATTCTGAACTACACATTGCACTTGTCTATAAAGTGTCTTTATTTCATTTTAGGACTATTTCTCAAGTTTTTCTTTATTTTTGTAACCTTGACACCTTTTGGATTACAGAACAGGTACTTATAGAGTAGGTACTTCCTCACCTACTCCTCAGACTATGACACACTACTTTATCCTCCGCTCTGTATGGACACCCTTCTCATTCTATTTAAATTCTGACGCCATGCAGCAATCTGCCCCCACAGCATGGACACCCTCTTCATCCCCCCACCCTCTGAATTATCCAAGTAGGCCATGCCACTGCATGGATGCTCTATGTACCTGGCCTGGTCTCCAAGACCCACATTGGGCTGCTCCTCCTTCTCTGCCTATTCAGGGTTAGACAACCCTTTCTAGACCACCGGTGTCCCACCTCTTCTTTCTCTCCAGCATGGGGAGCCAACTAGCTCTACCTTACCGAACGACAGTATGACTGAAAGGAAAAAGGATGGTTTCATACACAAATTTAAAGCAGCAGAATTAATTAAACCTAGAAATTCACTCTCGATTATACAAATAGTCATGTAAAATATCTATTATGCTACACTTCTACACTCAGCATGTGACAGCCACCTTAGAGAAAAAGAAAAGGTATAAATTAAGGATGCTCAAGTTGGAGGTTAAATGGCTTGGAAAAATGCCCAGTCTCTAAGTGTACAAACAGGGTCAGGAACCTCACTGTTAATACAAAACCCGCAGGTCAGTAAATTCCTACGAGATACTTCTAAAAGGTATGTTCTGTAATTTCTAGCAGATGACCCAAACTTTCATTCTAAACAATTATTAAAATAGAAATAATTTAATTTTGTTTAAAGTTTTTATACAGAAACTATAATTCACAACATTTATAGCAGTCACACAAAATAAGTTAGAGGACTGTAGACATGCTGTTACTTACTTTATCTACACAATCATCAAAAAATGCCAGGCTTGCATCTTTATCACTGACAAAAGAACATTCCTCAATAAAGCGAATAAACATTTGGGTTTTGGTCATCATGTTATAGAATTTTTGATGTGATCGGTCTCGGCTTCTTAAGAAAGCTGTTCAACATAAATATGTAATATGAGAACATACATCATTCACAGATTCATAGAATTTTTGAGAAGGAAGAAACCACAATCACGTCACCTCTACCTGTCCATATTTCCAACTATATCTCAGAAGCTAAGACTCCTGAGGAGGAAAATGACTTGACAAATCAGAAAGCAACAGGAAAGGAATATAAACCCAGACATCAAATTTTCATCCAGAATTACCTTGTTTCCTCACTGTCTTGAAGGTTACACATAAACTTGTAAATATGAAACTATTTTTGAAATTGCTATTTTTGGACAAATTTTTTGCATGTTATATGTACATGTATACTCTCATATGCTCACTCTCTCCTTATATATGTCTTTTTCAAAGCAGTAGCATGTTCCTGGTGATGATCATTTATGTTTACATTCTGTCTTGTGGTTTTTGTTTTATTTTGTTTTTGAGACAGGGCTTCACTAAGTAGCCCTGGCTTGCCTTATGCTTGTAATTCTTCTGCCTCAGCCACCCAAGTAGCTGGGATTACAACTATGCACCACCACACGTGACTGTCTCACTTCTTGAAATCAGAGTAGAAGTCAATTTCCTGATTTCATTTTTCTGATTATTCTCAGTTATACTACTCTTGGGGCTTCTTTTAGGTCCATGAACTCAAACTCTTTCCAGCTTCAAGGATTTTGCTAAACTCACTTTCCCTTTGCTTGGCTAATTTCTATTCATCTTTGAGATCATGGCTTAGATATTTTTTCTTCAAAAGGCTTTCAGTAATTTAAAGTTGTAAACTAAAGTCGTCACTCATATTTTCTAATTGTTCATCTTTTTGACTGTAAGCCCTGTGAGGGGAAGTGACCAGGTCTCCCTCTTCATAGATATAGCTGTGCCTCTTCTGCATACTAATAAATACCCAATGTCTAGCATTTGGAAGCATCAACCTATACTCATTAAATTTTCTTTCAAATATTAAATGCTACAAAAGAAAGTAAATATGTATTAAGATAGCAGTTGTACTCTGGGGCTTCCCAACCATTTCTTTTTTCATATTGTGGCACAGACAGTAATATTTATAAAGCACACTGTAATAAAACAAATAAGATTGCTCAAGCTTGGAGGTAACCATCTAGGGGCTCCTCTGCCTACCTGCCCTGAAAGCTGAGAAAGCACAGAGGTATCTTGGTTCACGAACTTAATTCACTCCCTGGCTCTGGAAAAGATGGCTGCCACTGTGTTGGTCACCTGATGCAGAGTTTACCACTAAAAACAAAATTTGCCAAACACTTCTGTTTGTGAACTGAGGCATTACCATACTGGTATCGCAACACGTAACAGAGTGAAGAACTATATATCTGTCTAGCAGGCTCCGTACTTTTCAAATAGTTTCTTTTATGTATCTTGCTAATAGGATTACTTAATATTCCAGAGAAAGAACTAGTTCTATCGAAATGGATCAGTGGAGTTGATAGTCACATACCTTCAAATAGGTATGTACTTTGATAAATATGAATTATTAACCCAAAGAGCAAATAATCACAAGGTTAAGATCAGTAATATGAAAGTTACAAAACTATGCAATCACTTACCTTGCAGGGCAAAAAGAGAGGCTGCATCTGTTGCTGTCTCAGATGGGGCTTGTGTTATTGGCCTTAAGTATGATCTATAACCTTTTAAAATAGAGGCCATGAAAAACAAAAATGCCTCTTGGATTTCCAAATCTATCATGTGCAACCTCTTTCCAGAATTAAAATCATAGTCATTCATTGTTAAGTCCATTAGTCCTTCATCTCTTGGTCTCTGCTGCACTGTGAAGAAACACAGTATTAGTGTTTTCTGCAAACTGTTAAAACTAATACTCTAATACTATCAACACAAATTTGTTGTGTCTTCAAAAGGGCTTGTGTTGCCTCAACCATTTACACGGCTTCACAGTATGTAAGCCTCAAGAAAGTATAGTATATAACTTGCTAGGTTCTGTTAAATATATTTTATATGAGCTAAACATAAAAAGTATTCCTGTTTGTCATCAGAAAAAGGGTTCATGTATGTATCAACTGGACACAGGGTTGAGGCAACAGTCCTCTCCTCACCCTTCATAAACTATAAATGCCTACAGGGTAAACACAGAGGGATTAAAATATAAAAACCACACCCCCTTTCCTGGACAATTCAATGCTAAAGCTAACAAATAGTAACAGAATAACTTTACAGGAGAGAAGCCTGATAGATACCACTTTAATCAAGTGATCAAAGGGGTATGTTCATCAATAACAGGACAAACTGAAATGCTGCACCTAGTAAGAATGCAGTGAGAGGAATACATCACCCTTTCTGCAACAGTCCTGCTAAAGATGCATGAGCTGCATCCACCATGAGGATGCTCAAACAAACTCACATCATGGACCGTTCTATAATAAGTATGACTTTCAGAAGCATCAAGAAAGAGTCGGGCATAGGAGCACACACCTAAAATCCCAGAATTCTAGGAGGCTAGGACAGGAGGATCACAAATTCAAGCCTATCCTGCGGCAAACAAACAAGATTCTGTCTCAAAATTAAAAGGCAGTGGAGGCTGGAGATGTAGGTCAACACAAAGGCTCTGGGTTCAACCCCTAGCATTCTAGTACTACTAAAAAAAAAAGTATCAAAAAGATGATGGAAAACTGCGAAATGATTCAGAGAAAAGGATACTGAAGAGATTTGAAATGCATTCTATTTAGAGGTGACAGGGCATCTACCCCTAAAGGGTCAGGAGAAAAGTCTTGTAATTGCTCCAAAATTTAAGGATTTTTTAAGAATATGAGGAACAATTAATTATTTTACAGAGTTTGATAATTTTTATTGCTTAAGAGAGACTATAAAAACCATGGCATTGGAAGCAGAAGGCCTAGGTTTTAATCCTAGCATTATCCTTGTTAACTATGATCTGTGACAAGCTACTTCACTTCTCTCAACATTTATCCTCATGCTTATAACTGTAAAAGAAGAATGTATATGAAAGTGCTCTGAGATACAAACTACTACAACACTCAAGTACTGTATTATTTAATATACTGTAATATAAGTACCGTATTATTTACTGTGTTATTTAGTACTGTATTACTTAAGTGTCTATAGTTTTAAGTTTTAAAATTCTGTACTTTGCTACAGCTGAATGGGCTACTTCATTGATTTTTTAAAAACTTATTTTATG
Organism: Hystrix cristata; assembly: GCA_004026905.1. NCBI lineage: Eukaryota > Metazoa > Chordata > Mammalia > Rodentia > Hystricidae > Hystrix > Hystrix cristata. The sequence goes on along the minus strand of PVJO010005122.1, from coordinate 72,115 downwards.
TTAATGGTATATTTTAGATGTACATAGTGATAACATTCGTTATAGGGGATTTGTACCTGTACATGATATATCTTGTTGCTTCTTTTTTCCCCATTCCCTTCCCCTCCCTTTGTCTCTTCCTCCCTCCTTACTTACAAAAGCTTAGTTACTATTTTACTATTTTTTCTTTCCATTTCTTATTTCTCTTGTCCCTCTGTTCCTTTCCCCCTCTTCCTCAGTTGTTCCCTTTCCCATTTGGACACTTTCTTTCCTTTCCCAATATAATACATTTTAGTCTTTATTTACACTTTCCATTTCTCACACCAGAGAAACAATGCGGTATTTAAACCTGTGTATCCGATTTATTTCACTTAAGAATATGGTGTCAAGATGCATACATTTACCTAGAAATAACTCAAGTTTATCGTTTTTTGTTCAACATCACTGGTCATTTGAGAGATGCAAATTAAAACAACCCTGAGATTCCACCTCACTCCAGAAAAAATGGCTATTATCAACAAATCATTCAATAACAAATGCTGGAGGGGCTGTGGAGAAAAAGGAACCCTTCTCCACTGTTGGTGGGAATGTAGACTGGTGCAACCGCTGTGGAAATCAGTGTGGAGATGCCTCAGGGAACTAGGACTAGAGATTCCATTTGACCCAGCTATTCCCCTTCTTGGTATCTTCCCAAAAGAATTAAAAGCATCATACCACAGCAATATATGCACACCCACGTTTATAGTGGCACAGTTTGTAATAGCTAAATCTTGGAAACAGCCCAAATGTCCATCAACAGTGCAATGGATAAAGAAAATGTGGTTTTTCTATACAATGGAGTCCTACTCTGCCACACTTCATTGATTTTAATAATACTTAAATACTGCTCCACTAGCTGCTGGACTTGTCAGTTTTTTAAAAGTACAAGTACTTTTAGAAAGCAGTTAGGTTACTAAATGTATATAATTTACTTGTTCCATAAAAAAATCTTGTTATATTGGTGTCAGTTTTTTCCTATCTCAATACTTTTTTTTAGAACTGGACACTAAATCCAGGGTCTTGCGCATGCTAGGTAAGTGCTTCAACACTGATCTACATCCCTAGTCTTTTCAAAAACTTTGAGATAGGGTCTCACTAAGTTTCTCAGGATGGCCTCAAAGATGCAATCCTCTTGGCTCAGCCTACTCACAAGCTGGGGTTACAGGTGTGCATAACCAAAATATCTCATATTTTTGAGCTACTGTGAAATTATCTACTTGGTATCAAATTAACTTTGTAAACACTGTTTTTTTCCATTTCATTTCTAACTATAAGTACATTGAACCCTTAAAGGTGCAGGTCACTTCCTATGCTTATATTTCAGTAATAAATAAATGAGAACCTTACAGACCGCTACATCATTATTGACCATGCTTCACAAAAATAAGTATTGTATTAGATTAGATTAGCTGGGCATGGCCGTACACACCTGTAATCCCAGTATTCTGGGAGGCTGAGGCAAAAGGATTGAAAGCTTGAACCTAGTGTGGGCAATTTAGTAAGTGATACTCTGTCTCAAAATTTTAAAAATTCAGAAAGGCTGGGGATGTAGCTCAGCATGATGTTCCTAGGGGAAAAACAGTATTAGATTATAGACTCTGAATGGGCTGCGGTTATAATACCAAGAGGATCAGACAAAGAAATAAAGGCTTAATTTTTCTCATTAGTAATTCTAGATTGCTAACAAGATATATTCTTACATAATTTTTTCTGAAATACTTCATATCCTAATCAATTTTCATTTTTATGAATTTCTTCATGCTTTTGGCAAACTTACCTTCAAACTATTTGACGTAACCACAGGATTGAGACATCAAAGGTGAAAAACCTGAGCTAGCTACTAAAATCATCAGCTTTTTCTAATGGAGTTTAAACCATTTGACTTAGATTTTCAAAACTAACTTTATGTTGGATGTATGATGAAAATATATAAATGAAACCCTTTATGTTTTCCATGTTATTTCAATAACAGTAGAATTAAGCAAAACAAACACCTTAATATACTTTTGAATTTTACTATTCTCAGATGATTCTATGAAAATTTGGTGAATATAAAACACATTATTTTGCAATCTCCCATTCAGAGTCTAACAAATTTCACTTTAGTGTTCATTTGCCTTAAAGATTGTAAAAACATTTTCCTTTAGATAAATTATAAGTCACACAAAGTCCCTTTCTCCTATTAAACTCCACCCTTTAAGCTTCCACTTACATTTAGCAAGTTGCTGGTGCAAATTATTCAGTGTGTTCATCAGATTTTTACATGGCTTCTTTGGAAGAATCTTCCAGGCTACATTCTTCTTGTCACCAGTTCTGCGATTCAACAACAATAACAATGTATTTCTTACACAGACTTTTTGGAGGTAAAGTATATATCTGCTAAGTTTTCAAAAGGGGAAAGAGAAAACACATTGAACTAAAAAAATGAAACAGGTACAGAATACTCTAGTTAATGAGGAAAATCCTACAGAAGTAAATTGGGATGCTTAATATTTGAAAACTAACTTATGTAAGGGTGGAACATACTATTAAATATAGCACAAAGTTAATAACTATGTTGGTACTGAATATATTACACTTGCACTGGAATCATGCTAATTACCACAAGGTTTGATTGCTTTTTCTCCTTTGCTTACATCTAACATTAGAATTTTGTCTTAAAATACAGTGGTAAGTTTCACTTTTTATTTTGTACTGCACAGTTACACAATAAAGTAATTATATTTAGAAGTACTCAGTCAATTTAACTGGATAAACAAATTAGTTAAGCTTTAGGGGTCTGCTTTTTTGTTGTTTAGATTGTAGTTTTTTCTGATTCTTCTGACCTCATTGTAAACCTAACTGTAGTTGAAACACTCAAACTTATTTTTGTAATGTATGGTATATTATTGTGTGCTGTGCTTTTTCCCGATATTAAACCATTTTCCAAATTTCAAAAAAGCTTAATGTGGTAAACATTAATTTTAATCCTTAAGAATGTTTAAACACTTAATATTTGAAAAATCTTAGTATAAGATTTTTTCTTTTATATTGTAAGAAAAAGCACTGTAGAAAACTTTCAATAAAGTTATGATCCACAGAACTCAAAATATTTTGGTGTACATACACATTTTCTTAGTTTCCTTGAAGCAGAAAGATTATTTCAATAATCCACGAGATTAAATTACTTGAATAAAGGATAACACTCAGAAATATTTTTGTTACTTTAAAAGAAGATACCTGCTAGAAAGTGGTGTTATGTTTCTAGGACAGCCTCTGATAATCTCCCCTATTACAGATACCACAACATGCTTGGTCCCTAAATTACATATGGGCTAGAAGAAGAAAAGAACATAAAGGACTATAAAGCTTTTAAACTTAACTATAGCTTTGCTGGGTCCGCTTCTTACTTATTAGATTTTTTTTTCTATTTCAAAAGCAATAAATACTCATTCTAGAAAACTGAAAAAATGTAGAGAAAATGAGAACAAAAGCGATTTTGAGTGATTTACTCAAGTTCTAACCACCAAATTTAGCATAGGTGAGTAGTAGTAGAATCTAGCTGAGCTTTTTTATTTCTTTTTCTTCTTCTTTAATGTTCCCTAAATTCCCCTAGAATAAAAAGGACAGATATTACTTTGAAAACTAAAGAAAGAAAAGGATGGATAGGAAAGTTTAAGCCAACAAAGAATAACTGCCCTGGAATTTATCCTATTGTTCTATAAATGAGAATAAAAATAACGATAGGCCAAGGTCAAATAGCAGATGTCCTGCTGTGAAGATGCTACTACATTTATAAGTGACCAAGAGCATGGATGGAATCCTGTTACAGTGAGAACACAATGTAAAAACACCTTTTACATTACTGTCTTGATAAAACTTCACAAACAGCAGGCCCACTGTGTCACAGGAGTCACCAAACGCACGCCTGCCTTGCTAGAGTAGACTAACAATTTATAAGAAAGGAGTATATTTGGTTTGCCATTTTATCTCCAGTGACTAGCAAAGGAAGGCACTCAAGATGTATTTGTGATGTGAATGAATAAGAAATATCTTAGTATCACGGGGTTAATATAATTATTGTCATTCACTCACATACTTTCCTACTCTTGTCCTTGATATAATCAGTGTAAAACGTGGCTGGATAGGAGAGTTTTATAGAGTACCACAGTTTTCATGTATGATAGCCATCTACATCTTTATTCATGTTGGCTTTTCTTTACCATATTACTATTACACAGTGATCCAACAATTAATGGCGTAAATTTTAGTTTTAGAATCTGACAATGATAACTTCAAAACCCAGTTCTGACAGAATAAGCTCTGTAATAAACTGCTTAAAAACTAAGCTTCAGTTTCCTTATCTGTCAGAGGAATTAATAAAAACTATGTTTCAGAGTACAGAGAATAAAATGGAATAACCTAAGCTATAAATGCAACTTTATGCCCAGTAATATATTAGATACTAATATTTTCCCTTTCAGAGACTTCCTGATATTGAGAACATACTCTGCATAGTATGTATCGAAGATAGAAAGAGAAAAGGAAACTAAAAATTCTATACTTGGAATTTTTTTTCCACCAGAAAGCTTTAAGTTCATTGGTGGTCACAAGGGTGATAATATTAAGATAGAATATTCATGAACGTGCACTCATTTTTGTTTGATTTTTAAATTCATTACTAATCAAAATAAGGGAAATAAGTAGGAAGAAAAAATTCTTTTAACAAATTCAGAGAAAGAACATGGAAAAATACAATTTACTACCATAATAAACACAGTATATGCTCACTTACCACCCTTAATTTCAATTTTATAAAATACTGTCTCACACAACATTAAAAACTGACAAAGAAAAGAGCTATTAATTTAATATTTAAAAGAACTAAATGTCATTGGTAAAGACTGTATCAATTTAATAAAAATGGCTTTTATGCATAAAATACATTCCTTATTTTCTTGGTTAGTTCTATAAGTTTTTTGCTTCGTAACAGAATATTAAATTTTTCTAATGGTTTCTTCACTTGAAGTTTTGACACATGACAAGGACTGAGAATTAACTTAAAATTTTGGATTTAAACTGAGAACTTTAAAATGAAAAGCTATTATTTAAAAATGGAGGGGCTGGGAGTACAGGTCAGTGGTACAGCACATGCGTGTGAAGAACCCTGGGTTCAATTCCCAGCACCGATAAATACATGAGAAAAAACTATTCCACATCTATTTATTTAAGTGGAAAAGCTACACTTGCTTTTGGACTTTACAGGTAAGACTAAAGCACAATTATTTAAATTATATCCTGTGGGTACAAGAAGTTATGTTAATTTCTCCTTCCCTGCATAGCTCGAGTACAGCAAAACTGAAAATATAGGATAATAAGAAACAAATTGTTTTTAAAAATCTGTAAGAATATAGCCCAATAGCTGCGACTTAAATATAAGTCCATGGGACTGGGGATTTAGCTCAGTGGTAAAGCACTTGCCTATCAAGCATAAGACCCTGAGTTCGAGTCCCAGCACCCCGGAAAAAATTAGTCCAATAAGAAGACAGGGAAACTAATAGAATTGTTATATTCCAAGACTATAAAGTGACAAATTATGTACAATTTAAGTTTTATTTTAAAATTCTAAAATATTACATTTTTTTCCTGTGATGTATGTATGTTGACAGTATTACACATGACTGGAAATAAGGCTGAAATATTAATCAAGGAATAGGGTTTTAATTCAACTTGTGAGTTTACCCACATTCACCTGACAATAGGGAAATAAACTGTTTTCTGTTTCTACCTTCAATTTCCCTTCTAGAAGGTTTCTAAGTAAGCAGAAGATTAAAATGTTTCCGAAATATTTAAAGTTGAGTATTAACGGTACACTTCCTTTCCAAGAAAACCTTGTCTAATATCCTAAAAGTATTCTACTGCACAGTAAGAGCTGATAGAAAGATGGTAATAATCTCAAATACAAAGAAAAAGCATCACTTAAAAGAATCCCAGTTAGCAATCATAAAATACACAATTATATCCACTATGAAGATGTAAGGTAGTAGGTGTAGTACACTGAAATGTACTTACTGAGAAATGGTGTTGGTATCCAGGTCAACACAACTGACATCTGGTGGAGGATCATAGAGATCAAAGTATCTTGAGTCAATCCCCACTATGAATGGGCATGGTGCACTCAAGACATCTGCTAAAGCCAGTGGGCAGAGAGGAACATATGGACATGGCCAGTGGAAAGGGAAAATCATCTTGGATAAACAAAGGGTAGGAGAATATTTAGCCTTGTGACAGTGAAGAATAATTTATCACAAATAATTTATTGCAAAAAATTGCACACATAAAATTCTCTTTTAAATATTGCTACTCAAAGTCTAATGCTTGATAATGAATTAAATAATTGTAATGAAAGGGGAGGAAATTAAAACTGCTTTAATAACATACAAATTCATTATTCTCTGAAATTAACATTAAAACAGTTTAAAATTATATAAATAAACTGTTTGAACTAAATTGACTGCCAGGAAGAAATGATAATACTCACAGACACTAATGCCTCTGTCACACTAGTAAGCACAGAAGGCCGTAAGGAATGGATAAGAATTTTATGTTCTGTTACTGCAAACACCAGTAGTGTCACAGCATTTTCAGGACCTAGATTCTGAAGTAGTGTTGAAAACTTGCCACCACTGTCAATCCAAACAAAAATACATAATTAAAAAATAAAGTTCTAAACAACTAACATCTAAGTAACAAGATTAAAATTCATGATTAGGGTGTGATCTGTGCTATATACTTAACTTTAAATGATCAGTGGCCTTATGCAGAGAAAACACAGCATCCAAAACACACTATAAAACGAGGTTAATGAGTTTTAAAATCATTCATTCTTTTACACTACATTCAATATGGAAAGTGAAAAGTCATCTGTTTCATTTTATATAAAAACATTTGCTAGGTAAACAATGTCTAAACGTCTAAAGAATTCAGTTAAAAAAAGGGATGTTTTAGTTGACATTGAATTCTTTAATACAAGTTTTTTGAACATGAGGCATCTTCTGCTGTAATTTATCAGAAAAACTATGACTTATAGGCCCACCTCCCTTAAGGTAAATACACATATTAAAATTTGGGTTTATGAGCTGGGCATAGTAGCATACTTGTAATCCCATCTGCTTGGGAGGCTGAAAAACAAAAGCTGAAAATCCAAGGCCAGCTTGTGCAATTAAGTGAGAACCTGCCTTAAAATAAAAAAATAAGCACTGGGGATGTAGCTCAGCACTCCCTAGGTCCAATTCTGAGTACCAGAAAAAAACCTGGATTTATAAACAAACAATCCTTTCTACTGTAATGATAACAGAAACAAGAAATCAAGAGCTACAAAGTGATGGGCTATACATACAAAGCAAATTAATATACAATAAACTTAGATATTCTATATGGTAACAAAATACTGGGTTGATAAAGTAATCCAAATAATATTTTGCCTACAATGCTAAGTAACTGGTTTCACTTGATTGGTTTTTATGATAAAGCAAAGCTAATAATAAAATTTTCTTAGAGAAACAAAAATCTGTGTCCACAAAAATTTGTGTTCACAGAAGCCTTAAAAGACAATAGCCAAAATGTTGAAATCTCCCAACTGATGAATGGATAAATAAAATATATTGTATTCATAGAGTGGAGTAATAGCAATAAAAAGTAGTGAAGTAATGATATATGCTATATCACAGATGAACCTTAGAGACATGCTAAGTAAAAGAAACCAGGAATACAAAAGCCACATATAGCTTGATTCCATTTATAAGAAATGTCTAAAATAGGCAAATCTACACAGCAGAAAACAGATCAGTGGTTGCCTAGGCCTAGAGAGGGGTGAGTGTGCATGCATGTGTGTAAAGATGGAAAGAATGAAGGAAGTTAACTGCTGAAGGGTACAGGGTATTTTTAGGATAACTCAATGCTCCAGAATTTATTACAGTTATAGCTACAAAACTGTGAATATAACCACTGGATTTTATATTTTAATCGAATGACTCATATGATATGCAGAATATATCTCAATAAAGCTGTTAGCTAAATGAAGTCCTGGGGATAAGTTAGAATCATTTATAATCAATGTTTCTAGTTTATTTTCAGCTCAAAAGTTAAGAAGATACTAGTCACTCTGAGCTGAGAGTTAGTAATGAAATAATCTGCAATTCTTACAAAATTAATGTCAAAAATGGCAGCTGTTCCCCCTTAGTTATGTGCTAATGGCTTAATCACATTGTAACTATTTCTGTCAGAAAAATTACACAGCTAATTAAATTTCAAGAAATGATACTGTAGAGAAAACATAATTTTTCTGAACTTTTAAAATGAGGAAATACATGGCTCTAGTCTACTTTTTAATAATTATAGCTATTTTTCTCATTTTATATTAAATTTTAAGTTGTTCTTAAATGTTATTCAGAGGATAATTAAAGCTAAAAATAATTCTTTTCATAATCTACATATATAACCATTTATATAATAAGTGCTAAATCATAATAATGATACACAAAATACCAAACACTACTCATAAAATTTTTTTCTTTTTTCTTCAACAACTGTAGGTAAACACTAAGTAAAAGAAACTTAACTAAGAGATAGTTAAATTAAAAGTATTCCCAATGACATTTGAAATTTTAGCTAGGAAAGAGAATATATCTCAATGTTGCTTGAGTTCACACTAGAAGTAGAGGACCATAAACAGATACGAAATTTTACTTGCCTCAGTGGAAGAGGTGAAGAAACAGGCTGACTCAGAATCAGATTATCATGTGGTGATAACTGAAAGATTTAAAATAAAGAGTTTGAAACTCAAAGATGAATTTTATTTTTAAAAATTTTAAACATTTTTATTAAGATAAAATTTTAAAACACCATTTTATAAAAACACCACTTTGTGGTGTCCATGAAGTGTCCCAGTTTACCAGTATAAAGAGTTAATATCATTTGTGAAGACAATGGAAAGTATATCTGACTTCTGACCCCTTCTAACATCTTTTTACTCTGAACCCTATTTCTTTTCTCCTGTCCTCAACTTTTCTCTCATGCCATTTTAACAAATTTACATTGAAAGACTCAATTATTCATTTAACAGCATAAACTCAGGGTCAGCAAACTTTCTGCCTACAGTGCAAATCCACAGGCTGCCTGTCTCTGTAGACACTTCACACTGGAACACAACCATGTTCTCTACTTACATGCTATCTAGCTGATTTTGTGCTGCAACAGTAGAGCTGAGCAGCTGTAAAAAAGACTGGATGGTCTGCAAAGACTGAAATGTTTAGTATAAGGCCCAGAACAGAAAAAGGTTGCCAGGTTCTGCTATAAGACAAATTTCTGTGTACTCAAGAGTGTGTAATATATATTCTGGCACTAAATACCAAGAAGTAAGACAAGGATGACATACAGATAGGTAGAGGACTGATTATAAAGGTCATCATGATAGTATTTTCTAGACACCTCATCTCTATCAATCTAATAATGGAACTAATTTTAATCTACATTTTCAAATTCAGAACTCCACAAATTATAAATATTTGCAGAATGAGTTCCACTATTAAATGATACTACACTAAGGGCGTCAATAAACACAGTAAGGGACATACAGTAATAATACATGAAAATACTTCACACAAATCGTTTTATAAATGATTAAACAGACAACTTATTAAGAGCACAAATAAATATAATCAAAAGAGGAAAGATGCACGTAAGTGGGAAGAAATGTGGAAGATATTTTAAATTCACTTTAAACTTCCTCATCACATCACAGACATGGGCATTCCTGCCTTCATGCAATATACAGAAACATACAACTTTTCCTCATGTCCGTTCTAATCATTTAACTCAGTAAATGATTGCCATTTACTGAGCTAAATGATTAAAGGTACACGCAAACTTTCAAATACCCAGAACCAATTTTGACCCTGTGTGTTCAAAATGTCTACTTCTACCTGCTTCTTTAACTTTTTGACTCTTTCTCTAAAGGAAAAACATCAGATGTCTGGGAGAAAGTTAATAAAACATTAAGGGCTCAAACTCCAACATAAAATAGCATCTGGCTCCCTTTAGTTCTCATTTGATTTTTCCTCATTTAAAATTATTATTCATCTTACATCTCAACTGACCCATTAACAATTCATATGGCCCTCATAGTAAGAAAGCCTTACCTGAACTAAAATCCGTGGTCTCTGAGGAGATGGAAAAGGAACTTTATGCATAAAATGAGAAATATGCCTTAAAAAAAAAACAAACAAAATCCCAAATGATTCCAAAGTGAACATCATATACTCTAAAGGTTAATATATCATCAGAAATCGAAGCTGAGTCAAAAGCCCTCTGTTCATAAGTCCACAATCCCTAACACTATGAAACAAATGGATACCAAAAATCATTTGCCCATTAAAGTTTTGTCTGCCAAAGCCTGGTGACTTCTCACATTAATAGCTGCTCACATTTAGGGTTTGTGTTTTAGATGTCTCAAAAGCCATTTGAACTTTTCCCTCTCTACATAGGTAATATACAATATACAACACAATCTGTAATACACCAGTGAGGTGAATACTACCAAAACAATTCATTTTTAGTAACTGCTTATATTTTGGAAGTGATACAACCATTTAAGGTACCTTAGAAAAGTAAGAGTTTAAATGCTTCAAAATGATGAATAATAAACTTTACTGATTTTGCAAATTTTCTCAGATTTAAACGGACAAAAAGCTAGAGTAAGCTGGATATGGTGGTACACCTCTGTAACCCCAGCCTTCTGAGAGGCTGGGACAGGAGGTTCATAAGTTTGAGCCCAGTCTAGGGAACTTAGCAAGACCCTATCTCAAAATACAAAGGGGAAAAAAAAAAAAAGGTGGGAGGGATATAGTCCAGTACAAAGGCCCTGGGTTCAATCCCCACTTCTAAAAAAAAGAAAACAAACAAAAACTAAATCAATGGGTTTTGTTCTGAATACTAGAGCAAAAAGGCAACCATAGTAAAAAGAAATCTTTTTATCTGTTTTTAGAAAGAAGGTGCTCTCTTTCTGTACTGTTTTTCTTTTAAACATTATTTCAAAATCATTTTGCTTTTAGAAGCAAGTTCATCTCAACTGGATAAAGCTGGAAGTTTTTAATTGTGCAAACATGCCTTAACTGTTTACTATTTACAAGATACTGCTGGACATGGCAAGAATTGCAAAACAAAGGCATAAAGGTACCAGTTTCTACCATTAAGGTATTAACGATCCAGAAAAAAAAAAGATAAGAGGAATGAATACTATGGGACACACATCTGCCTGAATTATCTGAAGCAGAAATAATAGCAGAAATCAAACTGTAACCCACAGACCACTAAAGATTTTCAAGACTCATTCAGAGAGGATCTGTAAGATCAAAATTATTTTCATGATAAAACTAAGACACCTTTTTCACTGTGTTGACAACTGCGCACGTGGTACAAAATCACTGTGAATAAAACTGCTAGCACCTCACTGGGAAACGAAGGCAGGGGCAAACTGTACTGGTAGTTGTTGCATTTTCTACTTCTATATGCTCACAGTAAAAGAAATGCCAGTTTCAGTTAAGAATGTCTTTGAAGCAGTAAATACTAATTTTATTAAATCTTGAGTCTGTAATATATGCATTTCAAAAAACACTCCATGTGATACAAAGGGAAGTATGCATAAAACACTTCCACTGTATACATTAGCATGATGGTTGCCTTGAATTTGGAAAAGCACTTATACAATTGAGTTGTGAATGAATCAACTGATGTTTTTCCCCCGTTGAATGCCATTTTTGCTTCAAAGACGACTAACAAATTAAGGTTATATACACTGTTGGGTGTTCAGAAGATATTTTCCATGTTTTTGAAAATGAACAAAGTGAGCCTGGTGCTTTATAGAAAATAACCTGTAGTGCTTATTGCTAATAATTCAAACTTTCAAATGTAAAATAAGAATTTCGTTATCATGAATCTGGTAAGTCCCCAATACTCAAAAACTTTGGTAACATTAACAGACATGATTGCTTTATACGGATGACATTCGTTTACATTTGGAAGTACTAAACTCAGTGAAAAAGTAGTTCCCAAGTAACCAATGAACAATGCTACAAAATCAAGCGTGATTAAAAGTTCTAACACAAAAAGTTAAACAGACCAACAGATTTTAATGTAACACAGAAAGAAAGCTTATTAATAAAATTTCAGATCTGACATTGCAAATAATGTGTAAGAAATTACCACTTGTCAAGCTTTAGCATAGTGTCAAAAAATATCCAGAATTTAAAAAGTCTCCCTCTTCCACCTACATCTGGGTGAGGCTAAATTTTCTCTGTACATTCAACCAACACAACTACTGCAACGGACTGAATACAGAACCATAACTGAGAATCCAGCTGTGTTCAATTAAGTTAGGCATTAGAGACTTGCAAAAATGTAAAAAATGTTAGTCTTCTCACTTGTTTTGAAAAAGTTATTTTCCAAAAAAGATGCTTATATCAGTACTGTATGTAATGAGTTTATTTTTTTAATGAAGTATACTCTAAATAGTTTTAAAGTTCTAAGTTTTAATTTCTATTACAGTAAATATTGATAGCTGTAGCACATAAAGAAAACCTCTTTTGAGTCATTTTTTAAAATTATTAAGGGGTCCTGAGATAACAAAAATTTAAGAAGTGCTAGTTTCCAATACTGGGAAGAGAGTTAAAAAGAGTAAGGAAAATTAGAAGCAGTATTTTACACTGACCCACTTATGATAATTCTCTTACTTCGCAACTGTCACTAGAGTCAGAAAATTCTGCAATAGGACACAAAACAGCTCAAGTGACAGATAGTATAAAACAAGAGAACTCAAAGTGTAAGCCAAGGACATCTTAAGACAACAGTCAGACAACTCACATATTGCTTGTATCTTTTTTTTGTTTACATTTTGTATCTACTTTAATACTGATTACCCAGAACTATGCAAATAATGAAAATTGCTTCTCAGTGGTTTCCATTTGACAAACATTTTCTTCTGCAGGATACCAACTAGTGGGTAGAAAGTGAACAAAAGCAGCACAGTTGCAGTGCAAGGTTGATGAAATGAAAACACTCCTGCCTGCCATACACAGAAGGCTTAACTGACGTAGCAACCCCAGTCACCTCCCCTGGGAACACCGGCATTCTGCTCATCTTTACAGTTCTTACAGAAGACCCAAATGAAGTAACACATGTACAGTGGTTTACACATACAAAGGAGTATTGTGTAGTTGTGAATACAACCAAGGGTTTGGTTTTCTTGGCAGTATTGAGGATTGAGCCCAGAGCCTATGCAATGAGCTACACCCCCAATTCTTTTTTAATTTTGAGATAGGGTTTTGCTAAACTGCCCAGGTTGGGCTCGAACTTGTGCTCCTCCTGCGTTAGCCTCCCAGAGTGCCGTGAATCAGTCACACCCAGCAGGTTTTACTTTTGTAATCCACAGTATGAAAACATTTTAATCTTCCAAGGCATCTGAAATGGGGGTGGTGGTGTAGCTCAGTGATAGAGTGCTTGCCTAGCATGCATAAGCCCTGGGTTCAATCCCTGACACCTGCCCCTAAATACATAAAATACAATGCAACCTGATATACTTACAATGTCAGGACTTCGCACACATTATTCTATTTGATCCTTAAAATAACTTAGGGCTATAAAATTCACTATATAGGACTGGGGATTTAGCTCAATCATTTTGTAGACAAATACGGTTCAGTCCAATTAATAACCATACTGAAGTCCTACAGTGGATGTTCAAGTGATTGTCTGAACCTAGGTTTAGCCACAAAGCTACTGTTGCAAATAGTCCTCTGTGCTCATATATATCTAAACAAGAAATTTTTAGCTCTACAAATATATGCCAGGTATCAACAGGACAGACCGTTAGAAAACAAATAAAATGAAAAGGTATCATTGGTATCCTTTAAGAACACCCAGTTAGTAGGGCAACCAGAAAACTAGTTGCAGTAACATCAGGAGTTGGGAATGGTGGCCCACACCCAGAATCCCAGTTCTCATGAGGCTGAGGCAGGAGAATCCCAAGTTTGAGGCCAGCCTGGACTTCATACTCTATTTCCCCCCAAATAAGACCAGGTCTTATACTAATTTTTTCTCTAAGACACAATAGGGCTTATTTTCAGGAGATGTTTTATTTTTTCCTATACAATGATCTACATTTATTCAAATAGAGTTAGATCATATTCTGGAACATTGTCATAACCCTCCAAACCCCAAATTCTTGCATGACTTCCTTGCGACTTCATTTCCTGTAGAACCACTGGTCCCAATCTCTCACGTCTGGCAATAGAGCTCGCCTTAAAACTTCTTGTTCATGCAGTCTGCTCGAGGTGCATTGGCAACACAGCTGTCAGTGATTTCATCCTGTGCATTCTTCACCCCAGTCACGACCTCTTGCAGGCTGGCTTCACAAACCTTTGGTTTTCATGCTCATTTCTCTCCACCGTATTTTCAACATAGTCATTGTTTTCTACGTGCAAATGGTCCTTGTGTGGTTGTTCATTGCAGTATTCAGTCTGGAGCCAGGTGCTCCTTTCTGTGGGCATCATTATTTGACCCATTCTTTTCTCTGCAAGTGAGTTCCTCACGTCTTTAGCGCGATGAGCGCTGGCTGGCTCTGAGACACACACCTCTGCCACCTGGCTGAACAAGTGGCAGCATTCAACTGGTCCCACTTCCTTCTAACCGCTCAGTCCAGGAGGCTTTTTCGCTTCCACAGCTTGTTTTTCACCCCCTTCATGATCAGAAGTGGGGCTTTCTTTCCGTCCACATGAACTGCCAGAATACGGATTAACATGTGTGCCTCCGTCACCAGTGGGCGAATTTAGCCTGATGAGGCCCACTGTCATTTGAAATCCCTGACTGTCAACACTGAAGCTTCATCCACAGCCATCCTACTGGAGATGGTATTCAGCAAAGTCTACAGCAGCCACAAAGGACTCGAATGCAAGAGCACGTTTCATAACGCCACCACCTTCCAGCTAGAAGAGCGATGTTGATCTTAGAGACAGATCAAATGGTATCACTGCTGGAAGCCATCCGGCCAGTGCTGTGATGCTTCGAATTTATCTGGGGATATTTCTAACCGTGGTGCCATGGCCAGGGCGAAGGCTTGAATATCAGCACTGTGCACAACCAGAGCCTTGGCTCCCCTGTCAGCAATCCATTCACAGACGATGTCTTCCAGGTCAGGGAACAAGGCCTGCTGACCCAATCCACACTTGGGCTTCTTAGCATTCCCCTCGTCCACCTGCTCACTGAGGTTTTTGTATTCCGAGCGCCACTTCTGGACCATCTGGAGATCCAACTTCTCTTTGCAGAAAGCTGTAAGATTCTTGCCTTGGGAGTCCTCCACAATGTCCTTCTTGTACTCGATGGATTAGCTCTTTCTTTTTGCACTCATCTTGCCTGTTGCTTTCACGGCTGTTGGTCTGGTGGTCATGACTGGTTTTGGAGGATTCTGAACAACTCTGGGCACCTCCACCACTACTTACTGCTCATCTTCCGAAGCTGAGGCGTCACAGCTGAGCCCACCAGCATTGTGGTTCCTGCTGTCAGCGCTGCCGGAGTGGGCTGACTGGGGGCCGCCTCCGTGGCATCCGGCTAGGGGTCAGGCTCCAGCTTGGCGTTCCGGCCCAGAATGTTGCTGCGCGGTCTGGGCGGAGAGAGATGCAGGATGGGCCTGCGGCCGGGTACTGCCCGCAACTTCTTCCCTCTTATATCTCATTTGCATTAGGTCTTACCGCATGAAACATAGTATTTTTGTTTTGTTTTAAAGGAGGAGAGGTTTATTTGGATTTACGTCAATTTTATTCCTGAAATCTCATAATAAATACAAATTATACAAAAGAATTACAAATTTAGTTGCAACATTTCAGCACTCTGGGAGGCTGAGGCAGGGGGATCACAAATCTGACTCTTGTGTGCACCCCTTAGCAACTTAGATTATCTCAAGATAAATATTAAAGGCGGGGTTGCTGGAGACTTGTACAAAGGGCCTGGATTCAATTCCCAGTATTGGGGAGGGGGAAATGTTCCAATGTTTCTCCAGATTAGGATCTTTAAACTTCATAAGAACATTTTAAAGGCCTCAAAACATTTATTCGAAACAATTCATTTCAAAATAAGTCAAAATGTTTATTTCACTGTTACAAATAAAATTATTTAAAATGACAAGACTTTAAAATTACAACAGTGAAATATTACCTGAATGAAGATATTACATAAATGAAATAACCAAACCTTTTTCAAGTAATTATTAGGAAATTCGTTTTCCACATAAAATTTATTCAATTATTAGTACAAATATACCAGAAAATGGAAAAGTGTACCAAATTTTTTTTTTGAAGTCTACCAAATTTTAAACCAAGAAACTTCTTACTTACTTCTCAATTGGAAGGACATGAGGTCCAGAGATGGAATACCGATACAGAAAAGTCAGAAACTTCCTGAATGCATCAAAAAAAGGCCAGTGAGAAAGAAGACAGATGCATTTGTTAGTGTGAATTGTTTTCAAACTATCAGACTTCCCATTTGCCAATGACAAGCCTAAAAGAAGTCTCTGTTTTTCTGTGAGATTCTCCTCTGGATATGGTTCATAAAACTGAATAGCAGCACCATAGACCTGCAAAACAAGTAACATATTTAATAAATATACTTTGTATAATTTACTCAAATCACAATCGGTTAAATATTTAGTGGATGTTTTGCTATGAGGCACCTTGTTAGAGACTAGGAATACAGTGGTGAAGATATCTCTCTTACTTTCTTGATGCATTTAAGAACTATATGGAAATACTGCCCTGTGTCCACATTACTGGTTAAATGGTGCTTTAATTAAATTGTTTTTCTTGTGTGCATGTGGAGCTGGGGATCAAAGCCAGGGCCTCGCACATGTTAGGTAAGCACTCTACCACTGAGCTATACCTACAGCCCCTAAACTGTATTTTAAAAATACAAAGTAAAAGCAAATGCACCAATATTCTCTGCAAGACAATGGTAATGGTTGAAAATTATTTAGCAGAAAGAGGGACAGAATTTTAAGGCAATACAAATTTCAACTTTTAGGCAATTCACTGAATTTCTCTGGACTTCAATTTCCCAGTCTATAAAATGAGGATGTTAGACAACGTTATTTCCAAAGTCCCTTCCAAGAAGGCTGTGGGTTCAATCTGGAGCACCACCATCAAAACAAAAAAAAAATCTATGATTCTAAATCATGTTATATTTAATAATGTCTTTTGTATTACTTTCAGAGCTTTTTATCACAATAAGTAAACTAATGAATCATCATTTGATGATGAAAATAATGTGTCATGGTAGTCACAAAAAAAGTATTTGGGAGGATGGGTCAGAATGAAAATTCTGTATTTCTCTAGATGTAGTTATTTAAACCAAACGGGAGAAGTATGTGTAATGAATTCAATTTAACTAATTATTTTTTTCTGTTGTGTGCATTACATATAAGTTAAAACTTGAAATATACAAGAAATTTGCAGATATCATTTGTTGAAATACATAGTACCTTTTCTGCTGAGGCTCCAGTTAATACAAATGTAGAAAATACAGGCAGAGGGTATTTGCTATTTGGTGGCCAACATTCAATAGTTGCACCCATTGGTAAACAAAATAGGGGAACAGATTCGGGTAGTGAGAATGATTCATAATCTTCTTGAGGATATCTACAAATTAGACCTATAAAACAATGACATTAGGTTGATCATCTCTTGAATTTAAGCGATCATAATCTGAATAAAACGCTTCATTATTTCATACATTTGGAAAGTCAAAACATTGTAAATATGCTCATTGAGTAACTGTGAATACTTTAGTAGAATTCTTACAGATTTTAATCTTCAAATGTAACTATTAGTATTAACTAACTGCTTAATACTTATCAAGTTTCATCCAAAGGCTAGGTTAAGGGTAACAAGACAAAGAATTTTTTAGAGAAACACACACACATACTCCTAAAAATTCAGTTTAAGGTCATACTATTTAAAGTACATTTTTTGAAAATTTTGATATGGTTATTTGCATATATCCACTTTATCGTCTCTCAGGAACTTTTCCCTCAAGTTTGAGGGCAAAAAACAGACAATTATCCATAAAACTAGCAGAGTCACATATTTATAATGTCATTACAATAGTATCAACACAAGCTCAGGTTCTAAATAAGCCCAGATTATATGGAGATGGAGTTTGAAGTGACCTATTATTTCTTATGAGGTAAATAAGTCTTGAAAATAGTCCAGTTGGACATGGTGGCAGAAGCCTGCAATCTCAGCATTCAGGAGGCTGAGGCAGGAAAACTGTTGGGAATTTGAGGCCAGCCTGGGCTACTTAGTGAGTTCAAGGCCAGCCTGAACTACACATTAAGACCATGTCTGAAAAAAAAAAAAAAAAAAAAGGAAAGGAAAGGAAAGGAAGGAAGGAAGGAAGGAAGGAAGGAAGGAAGAAAGAACAAAAGAAAGGAAGGAAAGACGGAGAAAGAAAGAGGGAAGTTGATCCAGGTATTTTCTACTGAACACATGCTAGCAGCAGGGCCTTATACTAACTTTTGGGGGACTAGAAACAAAAAATAGGTTCCCTGACCTAGAAGATCTTAAGAGCAAGTGGAAACATTACTAGACAGGGCCACAAAAATTAACAATAAATTGGGAAAAAGAATGGTTAGTTCTATTACTAACATCTCTCTGATTTTGAATAAATCTCTGTTTTTCTCATCTGAGATGAACTAGATAAACAAAGGTCAAAGGTAGCAGGAGTGTTCTACCAAAGAGCTATGTTTCCAGTTCTTTTTGTTTTTTATTTCGAGATAAGGTATCACTAAATTGCAGTTTGGGCTCAAATTTGTAATCCTCCTGCCTCAGCCTCCTAAGTACACAGGAATATAGGTATGTACCACCATGCTTGGCTCAAGGCAGTTTTAAAATTCTCTAATTAAATGCTAGTGAGCCAGTGGGCCCCATGAAGATCTACACTTAACTGTGTATTACTCTCAAGTCGTAAGGTAAGACTGAAGTTGTAAAGTAAGCACACAAATTGTGATGAATTATGAGTATTAGAAACTAAAGGCAGATGAGAAAGTTAAGAGTTTAGGACACTTTTTAAAATACTATTTTTTAAAAAGACTGAATCAACTGTCTTATGAATTAAATCACTATGTTTGATATTTTGAGGTTATTGAGAAATTGACTATTTTGATTATGCACCATAAAATTGTATGATACTAACATAATAGGTTTATTTAACTTTACTAAATTCTATAATATTTTTATATATGAAGCATTTCCTGAGAAATTATACTTACCTGCTTTGTAAGATACAGTGTTGGTCTTTGCCACTGATTTTTTGTAACACAAGTACACTGCAGATCCCCACTGAATTAAAAAAGAGAAATAACATTTAATTTGAAAAGGCAGTAACTTGATAAAAATGGAATGTCTTTAAGCTCTCCAGTATATATTACCTAAGATGTAGTAGCAGAATTTTCTCTACTAGCTATTTTCATAATAGCTATTTTCAATATTTTATTTTTTAGTATTTTATAGGAATCACTCCCCAGTTTTCTTTCAGAAATAAAATTTAACATTGTTTCTCCTTGCAATAGCAATGACATTAAAAAAAAGTTTATTTTTTAAAACAAAACTAAGCCACATTTTTATTCTAACTCCAAACCTTGAACAGAAATGATAAATTAAGAAATACTTATGTGTATACCTTCCTTTTGACTCTAAAACCCCTTCCAGATAGTGCCATATTTCTTGAAGTTCTTTATGCCAAACTCAAAAGTTGTAATATGTCATATTCATTTTCATATTTTCTATCCTCTCTTGAATCCATTCCAAACCAAGCTTAAAGAATGCCTTAACAGCCAGGTGAGGTAATGCACACTTGTAATCCCAGCACTCTGGGAGGTTGATAAAAGAGAATCACAAATTCAAACCCAGCCCAGGCAATTTAGTGACTTAGCAAGACATGGTCTCCAAATAAAATATAGGCTAGGGATGTAGCTAAGTATGAAGGCTCTGGGTCCAACCCCCTGGAACTGGGGATAAATGCCTTCATAATATCTGTGATGATGCCAAGTCTAATAATTGATACCTAGGCTTCATCTTATTTGGCCTCTCAGCAGACTGTGGTACCACTGGTAACTCTCTGTCGCTCATTTCCTTGACTCTAAAGCACTAGTTCCTCCCCATCAAATTTCTGGCCACTCCTTCTCAGTCTCCTCTGTAGGACTCTTTCTCTTTTCCAAGTCATTAAATGTGACTCTTCTCTCTACTTTGTCTAGATGATATAACACACTCAGTTACATGGTTTTAAATAATAGCCACTCACTGAGGAATCTCAAATTTCTAGTCTCAGCTGCAAAATTCCATCACTACTCCAGCAAGCCTAGATTCACATCCAACTGCCTAGTCAGACACCTTGACTTCTGTGTTTAACCTCCTATTCATGATGACCATAATACAAGTCTGGTCCTCCTCTAAATGGCTCTTCCTCTCAGTATTTCCCACCTGGGACACGGCCCCAGAAGTTTATTTACTTTTCTTTTTGTCTTGTACATTGTATCTAATCCATCTACAGTTCCTATTGACTCTGCATTCAAAATCCACCTTGAATCTGATCACTTTCTTGATCAAAGAATCGCCATTTTTCACTTGTACTGCTGCTGTACCCTCCTAACCAATCTCTCAGCTTTCAGTCTTGCCCCCTCAATAGTCTACTCTTTACAGCCAGAGGGAGCCCATTAAGATGTAAATCAGATCATGTCTCTCTCAAAGGGCTTCCTATCAGACAGGAACAAAGCTGCATCTCTTTACAGTAGACCGCAGAGTCCTGTATAACCTGATCTCTGCAGTCTGTGACCAAATCTGCAACCTCACTGCCTGTCTTGGTTCAAATATACAGAAGCACACATTGACCGACGTGAGGATCTTTACACTGTTTCCTGTGCTCATTCTCTCATTTCTTTAAGTCTCTGATCAAATGTCCCTTCCTCAGAGATGTCTTCCTAGCCAAAAGAGCACCCTGATTGCTCTATCTTCGCTGTTCTTCTAACTGCGAGCACCATGCTCTGTCATTACAAGCTGTCTGTTTATTGTTTTGTCTTCCCCCACTTGAACATAAACTCAATGCTGGCGGGGGTGTTGCTACTTTCACTATTATAGTCCAATGGCTTACACATACTAAGAGCTCAGTAAATCTTACTAAATAAGTAAATCAAGTTTCTGAAATAGGAGTAAAATAATTAGCTTTATGAAACAAACATTCTTCATACAAACCAAGTAAATAAAAAGGGCAAAGTCACTGTTAATTAAAAACAGTATATAATATTATTATCACAATTTAATCCTACTCCTTTAATTCTACTACTCTGCACTGCAATAATCTCCCAGTCTCCCTTTCTACCTTTGCTTCCCACTACAATTTATTACTCACGAAGTAGTGCCTTTTAAAACAAAACATCCATTGTTTTAAAAATATTGCTATGTGCTAATTTGTTTCATTCATAACTACTAGTTTATCTTAGTTCACTGAAAAGAAAGTTTTGAGTTATTATCTGTTTCTTTGTTGTTAGAATCTTTTTGGCTATGTGTTGTATTCTGAGTAACTACTTTGAAAATAACGATACATGGTGCACTAACTATTGTTATTCTCTCTTACTATTACGTTATGAAATTTTGGTTTTTCTCCACAAAATAAAAAATTCAATTAATTGAAAAAAAACACCCCAAATGCCACAGCATGACACTATTCTGTTCAAAACTTCAATCTCATTTAGAATAAAAGCCCAAATCCTTACAATCACCTAAAAGTCCTACATAATGGGTCCCTTCCCATGCCAGGAACATTCCTTACAAGGCCTTTCCCAAAGAGTTTTTCCTTCTACTTAAAACATTCTTTGCTCATGGTATCTGAATAGTTAGCTCCCTGATTTCAAATATTGCCTTCAATTAAGGCCCACTCTGACCGTTTAACTTAAAATTATAACCCATTCTCTAGTACCCCCCAACCCACCTTATGCTACTCACTTTTTATTTTTCGCTTTTCTTATGATAGCATTTATCACTTTCAAACCTACTTCAAAATTTATTTATCATCTATTATCTCTTTTCCCTCACCCTGAAAAGCACTGTATTCTGTATTATCATTAGTATCTAAAACAGTACCTGGCACATTGTAGGTCCTTAAAAAGGATTTGCTGGATAAATGAATCTTACGGCATAGTTTGTAGACAAGGTGAAAAGCAAGAAGAAAGGCCTTGATAATAGGGGCATACTTATCTTCTAAAAGCTAAAATGGTAATGTAAGCAGAGAAGAGTAATGGCAATGGAGAGGTGGAAGCCAGATTACGTATAGGTGAGTAGAATACTCCAAGGATTTGACAGAAACTGACAGCCCCTGGAGGGTTCTGAGGAGAGATTGGCATTTTCTGAAGTCCCAGGGAAAAGTCAATCTGAATGTCTAGCTGAGAAGTGGGGGAGACCAGGGAGGAAGCAAGGAGATCAGTCACAAGGCTACCAAAGTAGGTAGCTTAAAAATGATGGTGACTTGGATGAGGGTAGTATCCGTGGGAATAATGAAAAGAGGTTAGAATCTGGATATTCTGAAACAGAGACAATATTGATACCCTATTTCATTAGATAAGAAGTATAAGAATCAAAGAAGACATCAAAGTTCCCCCTAAATATCTATTTTTATTTTTAGCTGACATATAATTATACCTGTTTACAAGTTATAGAATCATTTTTCATTACATCCACAAAAATCTGTACAGATCAGTCTCAGACATGTATCATTTCTTTGTGTTCAGACCATGCCAAATCCTCTATATTGTCTATTTTGAAATACTTAGAAACCACCGCACCCAGTAATACCAAAGTGTTGGAGGGCAGTAATGGGAAGAATGAAGTTCAACTAAGACAGGAAGACTGTGAATAAAGCAGACTGTGCAGTGAAGGAATTATAGAAAAAGAACCATGGATAGATATCAAAACTGTAAAGGGTGTGTCCTAATTTTTTCACACAAGATTCAGTAAGTAAGTAGGAAAAGCCAATGTTATAAAAATACTTCAAAATTTACTTATGAAATATCCACAATGTGGTTTACCACAGCAAGAACAAACTTTAAAATGCCCTCCCTGAATAAGATAAATGGTTAACAATTCTACTTTTCTAACTTGCTAAACTACATGCTGATACTCTTAGAAAGTTGTAAAATAAGTCCCAGGTATATTTAAAAAAAAATTCTCAATGATAGTAAAAACAGTGAGAAAATAGTTCCAAATTTGCCAATAATTAGCTGTGTAAATCAAAGCAAGTAACCTAATACACCCAGACTAAATATTTTTAAATGCAAATTTTTATAGTTTTGGATCTCATGACCACCCAAAGTCCTTATCGAGCTTTAAAACATTAGTTTACCTATTATAACACCAAATAAAATCCAAGTCACTTAAGACTTAATAGTCTTTGCTTTAAAAACAGGTAATTTTTGAAAATAAGCTTAATGAGGGTTGGAGAGGTGTGGAAGATTTGTTTTTTGAGGTCAAAGTTGTAAGTCTAATTACAAAAAATAAAAACACATATGAACTCAGTGCAAATATTCAGCACACACCTATCCCATGTCCATGGATTGTTTTTTTCTCACCCTCTGATTTAGAAAACCTAGTAGGATGGGTTACATTCAAGTTACCTAATCTTCCAGATCAAAGAGTAGGATACATACTACTGTAATACAGTTAGGTCTTTGCACATATCAAAAAATTTTAATGCCAATCACTTTCTGATTCCTTATGCATACCATAGACAGACATAAAAATGTTTCCTAGGTTGCATGTCTACTTTGGCTTTTCTAAAAGAGTTAGAAAAAATTACTCTACATCTACCCCAAAGATCTAAAATTGTTTTTAATATTATAGTCACGGAAGCAAGGATTGTTAATATACTATCCTCCATTGTTTAAAAAAGACATCTGCTCAGATCACGGAATTTTCTCTATATTCAGGACTGACACTTGATTAAAGAATAAGAAAATAACCATTCAAAAGGATTTTTTTCCTGTACTGTTTCTTTAAAAGAAAAAAAAAAAAAGAGGTGCTTAAAGACTAGACATTGATAGAATTTAAAGAACTCTTCCCCAGACTAAATACACAAAAAGGGGCTGATTAAACAGAGTTAACCAAAGGAGTAACTAATAACAGCTGACATTTACATGGCCTTTACTATATGCCATAATTATCCTTAATTCTTTGCAAATACTAATTCATTTAACCTTCAAAAATCCTATGACATAAAATACTACTTAATCCCCATTCCATGAATGGGGAAGCTAGGGATTTAGCTCCATGGTTAGAGTGCTTGCCTAGCAAGCACAAGGCCCTGAATTCAAGCCCTGGCACCAAACAAACAAACAAACAACACATTAATGAAGAAACTGAGGCACAAAAAGCAAAGGAATTTTCCCAGAACACATCTGGGATGGAAACTCAGGCAGTTCAGCTGGAGCCATGATGATTGCACGGTGTTACAACGCCTCTTTATTCTCTTTAGAGGAGAATACATATTCTGCAGCAATACTGTGACTACTGTTTCAGCATGAAAAAAAAAAAAAAGAAACTATTTCTAGTTTTAGTTTCAATGGCAAAAGTCTAGCTAGAACACCTTAACTAATGAGACCTATAAATGGTTCAAATGACAAGGTCAATTACTTTCAATTCAAAATGAACACACATACAAAATAAATGGAAAACTCACAAATGAGAAAATGCCTAGTATGTGTAAGTCTGTGTAGTTTTGCTGAAGTACCAGGTCAAATCTAATATGTTGTGTTAGTCTGAACTCCTGTCATGAAAGAGTTCAAAAACCACTGTTTGCCAGGTGTGGAGGCATGAGCCTGAAATCCTAGCTATTTGGGAGGCTGAGGCACAAAGTGCAAGTTGGAGGACAGCCTGGGAAACTTGGTGAGACTCCGTCTCGAATTTAAAAAAAAAAAAAGGAGACTAGAGAAGCTTAGAGAAGCTCAGTGACAGAATGCTTGCTTAGCCTGTACAAGGCCCTTGTTTCACTCCCCAGGACTGGAAAACAAAAACTATTGTAGCCATCACTACCACCATCACATAAGGCCTTTTAAAACTATTTGTTATCATGATCCTCTTTCTGTAGCACGTATCCAACTGCCAAATGTTACCAAACATTTGTTATCAAATGTTACTACCAAATTATATTCAAGGATAGCACAAAAGGATAGGACATTTTTGTGTATGAATAGACATAACAGTAAAAATTATCATAAAATTAGAGGTCATGGGCCTACAATAAACCTTTAGGATACAATTTAGATAATGTCAATATCTACTTTCTAAACTATTTAAACATTTTAAAGAAATACTACTACTATCTTAAAATTGCAGATTTTCTTTGCAGGAAATGTCTCCATGTGCTTTCACATTAACCACTGGAAGGACTCACCCATACTTATACACAATAAGCTAAAGCCTACACAATGCTTGCTTATATGGACTGGAACATGGTCCTAAATTGATTTAATCATCACAATAACACAAGGTACATACTATTATTATTTGTATTTTACAACCATGAAACAAAGACAGGGAGAGTTTAAATTACTTACCTAAACTCACACAACCAGTAGGTGTCAGAGATAGTATTTATACATCGACATAGTGATTACACAGTTTATTCTCTGAATCACTAGGCTATAATAATTGTAACCACTACACTGTACACATTCACTCTGCTCTTATTGACCAGGTAGATTCAGAGTCCCAAAATTTGCCTTGAATCTAATCACCTATCAATACAACCCAGTTTTCCTCTTTCAGTTTTTTCTAAACTTCATCTCAGGCTGCTAGCTTAAAAGAGGCTAAATAGTAGTTTTGTCATTTCTTAACAAAACTTAACAAATGCTAAAATGTGTATAAAGCAGATCTTAGCAAAGCATTAATTTAAATGATTATAATAGGACAATGTATATACCGGCTCTACCATTACTGAGATTGAAATTGGCCAGGTGTGATGTTACTTATAATTCCAGCACTCTGGGAGACTGAGGCATGAGGAAGACAAGTTCATGCCCAGCCTAGGTAACTTAGTGATTTAGCAAGAACCTGTCCCAAAATAAGCAGTTTTTAAAAAGAGATACAGATGTACCTCAATGTGAAGGCCCCTAGGTTCAATCCTTAGTACTACCAAAGAAAAGGATATTTAAAAAATTGTGATTAAGAAACCAATTATTGACAAAATGAAGATAAAAAAACACTTTTGGGTTTTACTGGTAGAAATATAAATTGGTTAAATTTGTATTTAAAAAAAAGATAAACACAGCTGGGTACAGCGTCACACATATATAATCTCAGTGCTAATAGAAGACTAAGGCGGTACGATGGCAAGTTCAAGATCAGCCCGGGTAACTTAGCAAGAAAATAAGATAAAGTTAAAAAAATAATAAAACAAAGTAAAATGAAATACATAAACTTTGATCCAGAAATTTTAGGACACACAAAGAAAAAAGCAACATACTACAATGTTTGGGAGTTTGATTCTATACTTGTATATTCCATATCTGAATCTTGCTTTAACTACTTACTGAAGGTATGGCTGTAAGTAAATAACCACCTCTTTAACTCTCAAATTTTCTTTTCTGTAAAAGGAAGGAAAAATACCTACAAAGGGTGTTTGCGAGGATTAACTGAGTTAATAAACACTCAAAACAGTCTATAGTACTAAGAGCTCAATAAATGTAATTTATTTTATGGTGGATTTAGCTATAATAAGAGTTTGAGCCAGGTGTGGTGGTGCACGCCTGTAATTCCAGCACTCAGGAGGCTGGGGCAGGAGGATGGCCGTGAGTTTGAGGCCAACCTGGACTACATACAGAGTTCCAGGCCAGTCTGAACTACATAGTGAGGTCTTGTCTGAAAAATAAAATCCCCAAAATAACAGCTTGATTTTAATATAAAAAATCAGAACCTAAATGTCCTGCAGTGGAATACAGAACAAATTATGGCACACCCATTAATGTAGTAATATTCAAAACTGTTATATACAATAATCTGCCCTCATCCACATTTTCACTTCTGTAGTTTCAGTTACCTGTGGTCAATTATGGTTCAAAAATATTAAATGGAAAACTCAGAATACACAATTCATTCCCCTTTTTTCTTTTTGGCAGTGCTAGCAATCCAACCAAGGGCCTCATTTACAGTATGCAATCACTTTACCACTGATCCATACTCCCATCCCAATTTGTAAGTTTTAAATTGCACTGTGCTCTGAGTAGTATGATGAAGTCTTGCTCTATCCCTCCCGGGACATGAATCATTCTTTTGTCCAGCATATTCCTCCTGAATATGCTACCTGCTCACTAGTCATTTAGTAGGCTAGTAGTGCCTGGGTTCAGGTAACTCTTATTTCATTTAAATAATGGCCCCAAGGTGTAAGAGTACTGGTACTGGCCATTTAATTACACAATATTGTTAAAACTGTTCTATTTCATTATTAGCTATTATTAGTAACCTTTTACTGTGCCTTATTTATAAATTAAACTTTACTCTAAGTGTGTATGTATAGGGAAAAGCAGAGGGTCCGATACTATCAAAGGTTTCTGACATTCACTAGGTGTCTTAGAACACATCCCCTGTCCATTAGGGGAGACTACTGCATACATTAAAAGATGCTCATCCTCCACTGTAAGCAAAGCCATGTAAGTTACAAGCAGAGTGATTTCTTGCTTATCAGATAGTTAATCCATAAAAAATCAGTAGGTGCTAACAACCAGTGCTGCTGAAGTGTGGGAAGTAGGAAACTCTTACACACATTCTTACACACTACAGCTGTTTTGAGTATAAACCGACACCAATGTACCAGCATCTTTCAAAATATAAAGCATACCCATGGACCATCAGTTTTTATCTACAATTATTTATTCTTTACCAAGATTCTAATAAAAATGTAAAGAAAAAGGCACAGGATTAATCAGAGTAGCATTATTAGTAATGGGAAAAACTGGAAATAACTTGTATTTATCATTTTACATTTGTATTTTCTGGAATACTATGCAATCATTAAAAGAATTAAGTAGGCAGATAAACTAATACAGACGAATACCAAAAAAAAAGCTTGCATCAGAATATATAGAAATTTCCAATATTTGAAAGATAAAAGATAAGTAAATTTACTATATTTACTCTACATTATATGCCAATAAAAGTTCTGAAAGGACAAAGCAACAAGGTTCTCTGGCAAAAGCTGGAACCTTTACTGTCTACTTCACAGATATAAGAAAGCAGCTTTTTAAATTGAAAACAGCAATAAAGGAACAAAGACAAAGAACAAATTACAGACTGGCTTTTACTAAGAGGGAATTGGAAAGCCATTAAAATTATAAGCAATGGAGTGCTAGGAGAGTTCAAAGCCAGCCTAGGCTACATAAGTGAGTTCAAGGCCAGTCTGAACCACATTGCAAGACTCTGTCTCAAAAATAAAAAAATTAAAAAAAAAAAACAAAAAAACCCAAAACAAACAAACAAAACATGGGACAGAAACTATACTATATATGGCCTGCAAAGTCTAACTTATTATTAAATATCTAACTCTCAAGAGAAAAAAATATCTGTCTGGCTCTCTCATTTGGAGACTAATAATCCCATTAACAGATTATTATGGCTTTGACTAGAGTTGTGGCAACAAAGTAGTTGAAAGTGGTCTGGTTTAAAACAGATTCTGAAATTAGAATCAACAGAGTCTACAGGTACTGAATGAAGGATAGGAAAGAAAAGTCAAGACTACTCCGGGGTTTTTTTGCCTAAGGAACTAGGAGAGTAGAATTTCCATTTACTAAACAAGGAAGACTGTGTGCATAAGCAGGTTTGGAAAAGCACAGCAAGTGTTCGGTGCTGGACATATTAAATTTGAGATGCTCTACTAAAAAAGATACTCAAAAAAAGATGATAAATTAGAGTGGTTAGACACATAAATTTAGAAATCACCCACACCTGACCTGTATGTAAAAAATTAGATCACCAAAGGAATGAGTTTAGATGGTGAAGATAAAAAGCACAGAGGGCTGACCCCTGCAGCACTCACTGCAGAGGAGTCTGGGAGAGGGGAAGGATCAGCAAAGGCAGGATGGGAATGACTGGTGAGGCCGGAGAAAAAGCAATCAAGCACATGAGAAGAGAACACATCCTCTCTTTCTGCCACTGTTTCCAGAAGTAAAAAAAGATCATCTATGTCAAAACCTGCTGAACAAGTGAGACAGAGAATTGAATTCAAAAAGAGAAATCTTGGTGGGAAAATGAGAGACAAAAGTTTGACAGGAAAGAGTCAAAGTCAAGAATGGAACAGAGTATACTGAAAATATACTCTTTAAAAGTTTTATTGTAAAGAATAATAAAATGAGGTAATGGAAGGAGAAGAATATAGGGCCAAAAAGTTTTGTGAAGATGAGAGATCCTGCAATATGCTTTGGATGCTCGAACAAATAATCTGAAAGGGGAAAAAAAAATGATCATTCAAAAAAAGTAGGAAGAATTGCTGAAGCCTGGTCTTAAAGCTGTGTATATGGGATCTGGGTCAGAAGTCGGGGGTAAGGGCAGAGATGGTTAGCACAGTGCTTTTGTAGGTAGGGTGAAAACCTTTTTTTTTTTTAAATTAAGAAGTATTTTGTATATCTTCTTTTCAAAGTACAACTAAAATATCTAAAAGATATTTAAAAAATAAATATCTTTATTTTTAAATAAATATCTAAATAAAAAAAATAAAATAACCAACATGCTTAAAATCATTTTTCAATTCTGTAATTATGTTATAGTTTTCAAGAAAAGACTTACTTTAAATTACGTTTTTTAATCAGTGGCTAATTTTCTCAGTGCAAAAGAACCACTTACCATACTGTTATTGAGATTCTTGTCAACTTTGCAGAACGTGTGTGGCGGGCGTTCTCCTTTACTGGGGATAATAATACATATGTCTGTGACAGCCAGTGTGTTCTGAGTCATGTTTTCAGAGGCTCTTCGGTAAGTGATGTAAATTCTCTGTGACGAGGTACTGCCACTAATATTTGCAGGGCGCCCATAAGGAGTACTCTGAATAATTTCACAGCCCTGTTTCAATCTTTCTTTCCAGTCATATAGAACCCTGAAAAACAAATTTAAAAAACCAAATACACAAATATACAAGGCACCCTTAAATGTGAAAGGCAATATTCTCAGGCATTATGAACTCATCTTAAAGTGTAGCTATGGTAACAATATTCTACGTCTCATTTCAAGTTTGAACTGTATAGTCCTGTATAAAATGAAAGGATAACTGTTTTCCCCTCTAAAAATTTAAATAAGAAAAAATTCAAAGAAACTTCTGTGTTTGTTAACATAAACCAGAAAACAGCAACAATTAAATACAAGCACTCTTGTTTAGCATTTAATTTGTTTATTTTTGTCCCCAAAAACATTTTTACAAAAAGCAACTTGTGCATGCCTTTCAGAGGCTGAGGCAGAAAGACTGCAAGTTCAAATCCTGCCTGGGCAGCACAGTGAGACCCTGTTTCAAAATAAAAAGTACAAAGAGCTGGGGATATGGCTCAGCCCCTGGTTTGATACCCAGTTCCACAAAAGAAGGAAGAGAAAGGGAGGGGAGAGAAGGGGAAAGGGAAGGGGGAAATGGAGAAGGAAGGGAATGGAAGAAAGGAAAGAAAAGGAAAGGAAAAAAAATTGCATTTTGGCTAAAATTAAAACTGCACAGTAAGTTACATGCCCCGATAGTATAGAACCTTCTTGCATACTTTCATCTCTACTACTTCTTTTAGCTTTAAGCAGAGTTTTAGTTCAAGAGAAAATAACCTCAATTCATCTTTAATTAAAAATTTGTGTAAAAAAAAAAAAATCTGTGCGAAAGGGCTAGATGTGTAGCCCAGTGATTGAGAAATTGCCTAGCATGCACAAGGGCCTGGGTTCTACAGGCAGCAGTGAAAAGAAATGTGTGTGCAAGACACTTTTTTTCCTTCTTTACTGTGGCAAAACCACAGGTTTTTCACAAAGGGCAGGCCTGACATCCACTTTTTTGGGGGGAAGGGGGTGCCAAGGATTGAACTCAGGGCCTTGTGCTTGCTAGGGAAGGACTCTAACCACTGAGATAAATTCCCAGCCCCCTGACATCCACTATTTAAGCCTAAATACTAGACTGGGAAACACCAAGAAAACCTCTCACTTAATAATATTAGTTTATTCCCCCACAGAAGTCACTGATTTGGTTTTAATGCTGCCCTGGGCATTCTTAAAAAAATTCTATTATACTAAAAGTGTTTCGTATAAAATGGTTGTAACACGTAACATCTTCGACATCAATCAATGGTCCATTACACAAAATTCTATTATACAAATAAAGTTTAGCATTAGGAACTAGTTTATTGTTTCTTTCTAAAATGATCAAATCTTTCTGATTAATTATAATTCCTCTTTTGCTCCTGGCTGTCAACAATATTTTATTAAAAATTCAGTGCTAAATTTGATGCTCAATTATAAAAACTGTGTTAACCTTAACATTAGCTTAAGTGTTTGGTCTTCTTTCTTTTGACCTTGTTTTTAGATAGCTATCTGGGCATGGTGGTGCACATGTGTTATCTCAGCACTCAGGAGACTGAGGGAAGTGGAGAGTGAGTTCAAGGCCAGCCTACATAACCTAGTGAAGCCCTGTCTGTAAATCAGTAAAGAGCACCTAGAATGGAGAAATAAGACACAACTGAATTCAAATTACTATACTATTACTACCTGCATCACCTCACATCATACTTAACATGTACGTCTTACACTACTCAGCTATAAAATCAAAACTGTATGCCTTCAAAGAAAACCATAAAGAAAGCGAAAACTCACAGAATGGATGTATTTGCAAATCATATAACTAATAAAGGACTGTCTTAGGATATGTAAAGAAGTCTTAAGGAGCTCAGCACTATAAAGACAACCCAATTTCTGAAAGTGTAATGGATCTGAATAGACATTTCTCCAAAGACACACACAACTTTCCAACAAGTACACAAAAAGTTGTTCAATATCTTTACCCAGTGCATGCAAATTAAGACCATGATGAGGTAACATTTCACATCCACTAGGAGACCTATAGTTAAAATGACCATGTAGAGAAACTGGAAGCCTCACATACTGTCAATGGGAATGCAAAATGGTGGGGATGCTTTGGAAAACATTCTGGCAGTTCTTCAAAACATCAGACAGAGAACTACCATATGACCCAGCAATTCTACTACTAGGTACACACGCAAGAAAAATGAGAACATATGTCTCCATAAAAACATTACATGAATATTCGGAGAATTATTCGTAATTGTGAAGAAGTGGAAATATCCCAACTATCTATCAAATGATGAAGGGATACCTAAATTATGGTATAGCCATATGGTGGAATACTTTTGAGCCATATGAGGGAATAAAGTTCTGACACATGGATAGACCTTAAAAATATGCACAATGAAAGGAGTCAGTCAGAAAAGATCATATATAGTATGACTCTATTCACATAAAATGTCTACAATAGGCAAATCTATAGACTGACAGTACACTGTGACTGCCTACAGCTAAGGAGGTTAGGGTACCCGGTAGCAACTACTACTGAGTACAGTTTCAGCATGATGAAAGCATTCTACTGTATACTGTGGTGATTTCCTACTAACTCTGACTATACTCAGACACACTGAATTGTGTATTTTAGATGAGTGAATTATATGGAAATTAATAAAGTAAATCAATAAAGCTGTTATATATTAACTTTCCTATTTTTCTAAAGCTACCATATCTCTACTAATGAACAAAATGAACAGTTAACTTCAAAATCTAGAAGACATATTATTTAGATGAGTAGCAATAATTCATTAAAAAGTACTTACCCTAGATCTGTAAGTGGAGGCTTATCTCTTCCTCTCCTATAGCAAAGGTAAATCTGGGGTCCTACAAGACTCCCATTATTGAGATCTGCTGACAATCCAGTTGGGGTAACATCAATGCATATATAATCCCGTGGCACTTCCTCCCCTAGAGATTTAATGATAACTGAAACATCTGTGATTGGTTCTTTTGGTTTAGCTACTTTATGACAGGCATCATTGAAGTGAATTTCTTCTTCAAGAGGCTTTGAAACATCAGTTAATCCTGCTACAACAAAGTAGTCAGCAACACGAGGTCCCTTGTCTTCAATCATCTTCCATTAAATACGGTCACATCTAAAAGGAAAATAAAGATTGGTATTCTACCCCAAATCGGGTAAATATAAGTGGCTAATGTGCAAATAAGAACAAAAAAACTATAAAAAGAATGCTATCTCCCTGATAGTCACACTAATATTATATTATACACTTTACCATTGTAAGTACACAGCACGCCATTTTTTAAAAAATGAGAGTATCTTCAGCATTTTTATTTCTTATAAATATGCATTTCCAAATTTCCAATTGTGATAACATGGGAACGCAGATTAACCTAAATAAGCAATAACAAAACTCCTCTTAAATGTACAGATTAACTTGCAAGAATGTACTCATGGAAATTCCCAGGGCTTCAAAATATTGAGGAAACCAAAGCCTGAATACAGTCTCTAATGAGCTAATACTGGGTGGGGGAAATTTGCTGGTCTCTTCAGTAATCACGGGGTTTTTGTTTTTAAAGGCTTTACAGGAACAAGAAACAAAGCTTTGGAACCATATCAGATAGGGCACTGGAAATGAGACACCTACATAAAGCCAAAGGCTTCAAATGACTATACATACCCCGAGTTAAAGAGAGAATTTTTAAAAACCCACCCGCTGGGCTAGGGATGTTGCTCAGTGGAAGAGCGCTTGCCTAGCATGTGCAAGCTAGGTTCAATTTTCAGCACGTCTACAAAAACGAACAGAAAACCCACACACTGGCACTAGGACTTAATAAAGTCTGCCTCAATGTCCCTCTTGGCTGAGGCAGATTTATGGCTTGAGCTCAAGTCATTTGCATGGCCCAAGGAACCTTAAATTGAATAATTAATAATAAAACTGTTCTTAGGCAAATGATATCCCTGGGGAAGCAAAACAGCTTTAGAGGGGCACACTCTCAAGCCGGGTTTCCAACACATGCAGCCCAGCTGAAGATGAGTCCTTATTCTAAAGCCACAAAAACACACAAGAAAAAAATTCACCATGAATGAATTTTAGCAGATACAACAAATAGAAGAATTTCAAATAGGAGGAGGAAAGAGGTAACAGTAATGGATGCTTATAATGAGTTGAAAGAAAAACATACAAACTAGGATTTACCATATATTTCCAAGTACTTCAATAGTAAAATCTCCTTCAGTTGTGCAGTACCACTTATACCTTATTTTTAAGAGAAAACATTCTACAGCACTGCCCCAATATTCATACACCACTGCTACAGGAAAAAGGCTTCATCAAAAACAGAATTTCCCAGAAAGTGTTTCATATCAGACTTAGTTCCAATATATGCAAAGAAAAGATTCCAAGAACAAATAAATTGGGTATATATATTATACACCTCTTTTGTATATTTACTTTCTCTCTCTGAGAGAGTACGCCAATCCTCTCAGGGGAGGAGGAGGAGAAGAGATGAGAGAGAGACAGACAGATAGACAGACAGAGACAGAGAAAGAGAGAAATTAAAGCTCAGCAGTTGTTTGATAAAAGTAGCAGGACTTCCCCAAGGGGGAAAAAAAAAAGTAGCAGGACTTCCCAAGTAAAATAATGAACCCTATTTTACTGCCAGTTTCACTATTTGCTTAGAAATGAGCCTAAGGAAGAATTAAATGTTCCTACTTACTTTACTTAGATAGATAGCTGCTAGGCAGCAATTCCTTTATACCTACAGGTTTAAACTATTCAGAAACACCTCCTAGACTGACAATAAAAAGAAAGCAATAACCTGTTTTTCTGAGAAGACTGTTAAACGCCAACTCATTGCCTCAGCCTCCAGAGTAGCTGGGACTACAGAGGCACACCACTGCAGTCAGCTTTACTCTTAATTTTCAACCAACGGTGTTAAGAGTAAATTTAGGGTTTAGAAGCCAGTAGAAAGATGTTAAAAACCACAAGGCAAAGAAAAACCCAAAAATCTTTAACACACTAATGAATAATTAGTATTTCCTAACAACTGTTACAGTTATTTTCTATGAACACAGAAAATAAGAAAGATGTGCTCATGGGCTGGGGATTTAGCTCAGTGATTAGAGTGCTTGCCTTGCAAGCACAAGGGCCTGAGCTCGATCCCTGGCACCACAAAAAAAAAAAAAAAGAAAGATGTGCTCTTTACTCCAAAAAGGTCCCAAAAGAACTAAATTGGGAAGTCATTAATAAGAAGGCTTTACCCATTCAGCAACCAATGGAGACTGATTTGTTTTTCTCCCTCCAATCTCTGTGCAATTAAATCATTCTTTTTATTTCTTATCTTACACATTGGGTAAAAGTAATTAAGCATTTGTTACCTAGGCTAATTCTAAAGACAAGAAAAGAAAGTGAAAATCATAGGAAACATTTTAAAATGTATAAAACACAAAAACTTCCAAACATAAAGTTTTTTAGAATGATCAACCACTACTGCAATGAATGGCAAAGGGAGCAAAAGCCTTCTAGTAGGACCTGACAAATAGTCACAAATTCAGACTTACATACGAAAATGGTAACACAATGGACCAGTTTGCACCGCTCCCAAGTTCACTTGAAGTAGAAGAAGTTTTATTTTAAAAAAAGAAGTTCCCTAGCTATCCCACCTCAGTGGTGGCGAACCTACGGCACACATGCTGCAGCCAGCTGTTTGTTATCACTGAAAGCTCTAAAAGGGACCATCACTGTCGTAACAACAACTTTTCTTTATTAAAACCAGAGCTCACCATTTCTAGACCTTCATCTTTCTTCCAAACAAGAAAATCTGACATACTGTTCTTCAGTTTTGTTCTTTTCCACTTTGACTATACATAGCATTTCTTCTCTCTTGTCAATATATGTTCACTATATTTTTCAAAACAAATTTATGTGGATTTTCATTTTTAAATTGCACACAGCAGCCAAAAGAAAAAAAATCAACCTCATTCAAAATAAATCAGGTTTGTGTTTTACCATGTTCCTTAGTCTTCCTTGAAGAGAAAATATCCTAATCCTTGTACCTGGCTACAATCAGAGAACTTAAGTATTTGAACTGTGTATTTAATATGTGTTTTCCAAATTGTGATAATCTTCATAATTACACTAAATGACTCTATAAGATTGTGTCACACAGAAATATATACTGATCCCAACACAATGAGAGGTTGAAGTAGGAAGATTGGAAGTTCCAGCCCAGCTTGAGTAAATTAATAACTCAGTGAGACACTGTCTCAAAATTTAAAAAGAAATAATAAAAAGGGGTGGGGTGTAACTCATTGTGAAGGTCCAGGATTCAATCCCCAGTACAGAGAAAAGAGATGAGAAGATAAGAGAAGACAAGAGAAGACAAGAGAAGAGAAGAGAAGAGAAGAGAACAGAAAAGAAGAGAAATACATACTACCAACATCCCATTTTTCCATTCCTAGGTAGTACCCAAAGCATGGTGGGTAGGTATTTTCAAAATATTAAATGAATATTTCATAACCTTCTTCCAGTATATGATATGAAATACAATGTCTTTTTTTCTGTAACTCAGAATCCTTTTTCTGAACCTTAAAAACTATAATTACTGACATGAATAAACTAGGGGTTTCAGTCTTGTGATCAATAATCACCACTATAGTACCCTAAACAAAATCAGGAATGTACTGGGTAAGAAATTCACTCAATATGCTTTTAATATATACTTATTAAGATCTAATATTATTCTAAGAGACAATGACAATTGAGAAAAAGAGGCTCTGTCTTCAAAGTTTCTCATTTAGTTCTGCTTCTCTTCATCTTTTCCTATACTTTTATTCTATCTCTAGCCATCTCTTCACCTACCATCCTCCCAGACTGCAAGTCTCTGCCTTCACCCTGCTCAAAGTTCCCCTACCAGTCTTTGCCCAATAGCTGCTTGTACACAATTTAAAAACCACTGCTTTATTTTCTCTTTCTCCTTATGGGATGTGTGAGGGAGATTTCTTGAGCCGTCGGGTCTTACTTGTCTCCATTCTACTTTGGAACCCCTCTATATCTACCTCCAAAAATTTAAAACCAAAATTTAAAACATAAATGTATAATCCGACTACTCTCTTTTGAAAGATAACTAATTCTTGATTTACAAAAACACATGACAGGAATTAGTATTTGGAGAAGAAGGGATCTTATTATTAGTCAAAGTCCAATCCTTCATTTTATAGCCAAAGAAACTGAAGCACAGAGGGCAATTTACTCGAGACTTCTTGACAGGTTAGTGGCAGACCATGGACAAGAACTCATAATCCCTTGATCTAGTATTCTTTACATTGAGGATTGTACCTCTAATAAATAGTGCTGAATTTAATACAGATTCAAGAAACATCTTAAGATATCTTTCAATAATTCCAGTGATGTCTCTGATTACCTGTAATTACTATGTGGTGAATATATTCCAAATTCTTAAGAATTCTGATAAATTCAGGTTTCATTGTGTTTAACACAGAAAACAGCAAATTGAAATAAATCACAATGAAAAATAAAAACTACTTACACATTACTGAAGATTTCTGTCTGAAAAGATTATCAGATCTCAATTCATGAATTCTGCAGGCCTCAGAGTTTGAGAAATACTGCATTAAAAAGAATAAGAATTGGGCTTAAATTAATTCCAGCCAAATATTTCCCTTAACATACATGTGGATATTTAAAGTTCTATTAACAAGTTTTACACAAAATGACTGCATGCATTGTTTTCATGTGGTTAAGAATCTATAAGTAATTTTCAAATGCCAGCTCTTCCAGAAAACACTTTTCAGTCAAGAATGGATACATGCCAAAAAATACCAGATCAAGGAGAGTAAGACCATTAAGAGAAAGCAAAAGAGTAAGAAAGGGCATAAAAAAAAAATGTACGAAGCAGGAAGTTGAGAAAGTTTTTAAAATTCCTACTTCTGGAGCATTTATGTATAATGCCTCATTCCTAAAGGAAAAACAAACCCATATAAGACAGTTCAATATAGATTCAAGTAACTTCCACATAGATAACATGTTACAAAGAAGTTCATGCCTACAAGTACTTTATTTTTATTATAAATTTTAAAGATTGCTACTTAAATAGAATTAACAGATTTAGCGGGGATTTCATCAAAGAGTCAAAACCTTGTAACCAGGATAATAAGCCATGTTGTATTATAGGATTTACCATGTCATTACTGTATTTTCTTTTTTTTTTTTTTTTTTTTTTTTTTTTTTTTTTTTTTTTTTTTTTTTTTTTTTTTTTTTTTTTGGGTGCTGGGGATCGAACTCAGGGCCTTGTGCTTGTGAAGCAAGCACTCTAATCACTGAGCTAAATTCCCAGCCCTCATATTTTCTTCAAATCTAATAACTTAGTAAGTCGTGGTGATGTGTAATTGTAAACATGAAATGGAAAGACAGTGCCACTGACAAAGTCTCACAGCACAGCCAGACCAACTGTATTGCAGTGATTTACTATAAGTTTTGCTTTATAATGCGACACACACACACACACACACACACACACACACACACACAGAGTCTCAGTAAGTGTCCAAAGCTTTTGCGGGAAAATAGGCTGATGCACAAAACAGCTTCAGCTAACCAGAATATCTACTAATGACAGGAAAATAGTAGCAGCAACGAACAGGAATGAAATTTACCTAACTAGATTGGTCTTGGACATGTGTATGTGTGTGAGAAGTAGGAGTGAAGGGGGAAAACGGCCTAAATTATTTTGAGTCAAGAATCTGATAAACTGTCATGAAATGGAGGATGAAAAGGATAAATGAGAAATAATGTAAGTATAATCTCTATTACCTTTTGAACTGCTAATAATGGCCAGGATAAAATACATATTTTTAAAAACTAGGACACGACTCCACCTCAGGCTCAGTGAACAATTTCAGGCAAAAAATGCAAAATAGTATATTTTTCAAAAATTCTGAAATCTTATTGCTAACAGGTAGCAAAGAGATAATGTAAATACTGGGCTACTGAAACATTTTTAAAAAATCAGCATGAAGCCAGGTGTGGTGATGCATCTCTATCCCAGCACTCTGAGCAGCAGAAGCAGGAGGATCACAAATTTCAGCTTAGCCTGGGCAACTTAATGACTTAGGGAAATCTTGTCTCAAAATTTAAAAATAAATAAATAAATTTTTAAAAGGGCTGGAGATGTAACTCAGTGCAAAGGCCCTGGGTTCAAGCCCCAAAACAGTAAAATTAAATTCAATTAAAATTTAAAATTCAACATTGGATTATTACAAAAAAATTTCTAGTTAAAATACTTTACATAAAAAAATACTGGTAAATTTTGAACATTACTATCAAGCTTGTTTAGATGCAATGATGCAGTGTGCCACAACCAATGCCAAATACATTTTATGCCACTGTAACTTTAAATTAACTCTTGCTAACTGTTTTGATCATAACTATGCTCTACTAAACTTAACATTTGCATTATTACTCGAAAAGCAAATACCATTTTCTTCAATGTTAAATTTTTTAGAGTCACATTTATAACATCAAAAGTTTCCTCTTTGACAGAATGAACTTCCAAAACTTTCATGACTTCTATGAAAAAATTAAAACATTAGAATTGATTTTCTATTTGACACAGATGAGATTAGCATATGTCCATAGTAACATATATCCATCACCACTGTCAAAACAAAGTGCAACTCTGGCACAAGGATCCCTTGTGCTGCCTTTTTGTAAGCACACATGCTTCCTTCCAGGCCAGTCCAACCCACTGTCCTTAATCACTGTGGAGTTGTGTGTGTGTACACACACACACACGTATTTTTTGAACACAGGGCCTTCACACTGAGCTATTACCTCAGCTCTTCTTCTATTTTTTATGTTGAGACAAGGCCTTGCCAAGGCTCCCAGACTGGGCTTGAACTTGGGATCCTCTAGTCTCAGCCTCCCAGAGGGCCAATGGAGTGGTATATTTTTAGTAGGAAGTATATACAGCTTGTGAAAGGAAAAGACGTTTCCAAACCCCTGCCTCCTTACAAAATGAATGCAGAAATAAACAAAGGCACAAAGAATAAATATATATGGTGTAGAAATACTTGTTGGTCACATTTACTCAGTCTTTAGAACATTATACGTGAATGTGATTATACAAACATAAATACACAGACGTGTACATGCAAACGAAAGGAGAACCGAGAATGATCTATCATCTACCAAATCACAATGAAGACCAGTCTGGGTTCTGAGACAAATCTTCTCATGATGGACAGACAAATCTTCTTGTGACAGATAAATTCTGGACTAGAAAAAAGTACACAACATAAAATAACGGTACAAAGCAACTATGGTGAAGATTCCTAGATATATAAGAATACAAAAAGAAGTCTTCACATACTTTGTTCAAGAGCAACTGTGCCCCTCACCTGGCAATGATTAGCTGGTATTGTCTAGAAAATGTGGATCTGTTCTGACAGAATAGCAACAGCCTGGAAATAACTAGGTGTTAATACACAGATAATGCTTGTCTCTAGACAGACACTTACTGTTTATTCAAAGGTAGAAACCCTGTCTTCTACATTTTCTGATTCCCTCAAACATGTGGCAGTTATAGACACATGATAGTATGTGTGTAAATATTTATTAAATGAATGAGAGCAGTGCGGCAGGAAATAAAGGAAAGTGAAAACACCATAGAATCATAGGACAATAGAGCTAGAAGAGTCCTTGGAGATTTTGTTTCAATTATTCTTTTTATAACTGAAGAAATTTTATAGTTAAATAAAAGTATTACAGTTCATCTAAAACTAAATAAATCAATTTGTGATTTAACTGTGATGGCTTTTATTTGGAGTTCTACTATACCATACTTCATATTCAACAGGGGAAAAGAAATCAATTCCTCAAGGAGACTGGTGGGTTAATTAGTGAAATGTGGGCTTTGATGGACAAAAGGTTAATACCTAAGTAGAAAAAAAAAGGCTTAAAGAGAGCAGGTAAGAAACAGAATGCATAATAAAAAGTAAAGTAGTATGGGTTGAGGATTTAGCTCAAGTGGTAGAACGCTTGCCAAGCAAGCACAAGGCCCTGAGTTCAATCTCCAGCAGTCCCCTGAAAAAAGTAGTAAAGTGAAAACAAAGTTAAATACATATGGCAAGAAAGGTATATAAAAAATGAGAGGGCAAGTATAGAAGAATAACAGCAAAAATTACCACAGAAACGAAAATGCAAAAGATGAGAAATGACAGAAAATGGATGGGGAAATTGTACATGGAAAATTTTTAATGCTGCATGTGTTCTTTTTTGGGGGTGCTGGGGATCAAATTCAGGACCTGACCACTGAGCTAAATCCCCAACCCCTACATATGTTCTTTTAAATAAAGAAACTATGAAATTTACCATTCTTAGAGTGAAATAAGATTATCCACAAATTAACCAAAAATTCAAGTAACTATCACGCACAGAAAATCTGTTCATATTTGCACTAAGTATAAAATACAAATGTACAGTATTTACCAGTCTAGAGTGAAAAGGAAGTCTGGTTTTAAATTTCCTCTCTTGCACCATCTTCTTTTACTTAATTTCCCAAATGCATACCACCCCCGTATCGCAAACTTCTTTCTTCCTCTTTGAATTATGTTATGCTTTTTGTTGCTGATATCTAAAATGAGTTGTTGCCAGCAGTGGAATTTGCTTCTCTCAAATAACACACGCCAGGTTTTTCTTCTCCAAATTTCACAATCACACACAACTACTCAAAAATGTGTATCTACTTTTTTTTAAAGATATAAAAGACATAGTTCTATCACTTGATAAATATGAACATTTCAATTTCTTAATTAACACATTTAAAAAGACTTCAAGACTTGTTAAAAATCTTTCCAGGAGTTGAGGATTTAGCTCAGGGGTACAGTGCTTGCCTAACAAGCACAGGGCCCTGAGTTTGATCCCTAGCACCCTCCAAAAAAAATCCTTTTCTACTTTTCCTCGCATGGTGTCTGAAAAAGACTTTGAGAATGAATTAATGCTTGAAAACACTTTTGAGATTTCTGTTACCCTTCCACTATCATTGATTGATATTATCTTTTAATCTGTGAGACCTTCTAGATGATTAATAAAGATTATAAAAAGAACACTTCATACAGAAAGAAATCCAAATACGTACTAAAATACTTGGAAGAATCATCCTTGCAGATAATTAAATTCAACTTTGAGGTACTGGCATTAAATTCAACTAGAATTTAAGAACGATAAACCCAACACAGGTGACACAGGAGGAAAGTGAGCACAGCTGACAAATGTGAATAATGGCAGAATGAATGAGAAAGGTTTTTCTAAAAGGTAACACAGCAATTACAACTGTGCCGGGTTTGGGGGCATATGCCTGTAATCCCAGCACTTGGGAGGCTGAGGCAGGAGGATCACCCCAAGTTCGAGGTCAGCATGGACTACACACCAAGACTCTGTCTCAACAAACAAACAAAAAACTCTCTACTATCAAGTAATTAGTTTGATGAAAACATCTTTTTATTTGATCTCATAGAAGTTGAGAGAACAGTGGTTACCAGAAACTGAAAAGGCTGGCTAATAGGTACTAAATTTAAACTCTACTGCATAGAAGAGTGACTGCAAGTAATGACAACTTTCTATTATTTTTAAAAAGCTAGAAGAATCTTGAACAGTTCACCACGAAGGAATAATAAATGTTTGAACTGTAGGTATGCTTAACCTGATTTGAACAATGCATGGTGTATACATGTATCAAAACATCACATGGTACCCCATAAATACATACAATCTTA
The DNA here is from genome assembly GCA_004026905.1 of Hystrix cristata. Taxonomy (NCBI): domain Eukaryota; kingdom Metazoa; phylum Chordata; class Mammalia; order Rodentia; family Hystricidae; genus Hystrix; species Hystrix cristata. The sequence goes on along the minus strand of PVJO010005122.1, from coordinate 29,140 downwards.
CTTGTCAATTAAAAAGTAAACTCAGCCCGGTGTGTTGACGTACACATCTATAATCCCAGCACTCAGGAGACAGAGGCAGGAGGATTGCCATGAGTTTGAGGCCACCGTGGGCTATATAGTGAGCTCAAGGTCACTGTGCACTACATACTGAGAACCTGTCTCAAAAAACCAAAAAGAAAAAAAAAAGTAATTCAACCCCAGCACCCCGCACAACAGTAAATTAAAAAAGAGAAGTTATGGGGGAAAATAATTTTTAAAAAATCAAACTACTGGACTGGAGATGAACACTCTATCTCAGTAAAACATTCGCAAGCCAGGTGTGGCAGCACAGGCCTATAATCCCTATTTGGAAGGCTCAGGCAAGAGGACATCAAGTTTGAGGCCAGCCTGGGCAACTTGGTGAGACCTTGTCTCAAAATTTAAAAATAAATAAGTAAGAATGGCTGGGGGTGTAGTTCAGTGGTTGAGTACTCCGGGTTCAACATCCAGTATAACACCCCTCCCATACACACACTTATTCACTGAAGTTCAGAAAAAGACCTCAAATTTTTTTTTTGATCAATCTCATCATTTTGTTGTTGATGAAATTAAAGTCTAGGCAGGCTAATCTGACTTGCTCAAAGTAGTACAATTTTATCAGTAGCAGAGTAGGCCTGAATCTTCTTGCTCCATATCTCTGGCTACCATACCATGTAGACTACTACACAGATGCCTGAAATACAGTTCCAGAACTGACAAGGATAAGCCAATCGGTTTAGTGAGGCTGGATGACAAACTGCTCTTCTAAACATTCTGAGGATCGGATGAGCCCTAGACAAAATGTACCTTCTATTCTTTGTTTTTTTGCAGTGCTAGAGAATGAACCTAGGGCTTTGCATATGGTCGACAAGTGCTCTACCACTCAGCTACATCCCTAATCCTTCTTATTTTTCTATTTTGAGACAGGGTCTCAAGTAGCTCAAGCTCCCTTGAACGTGCAGTCCTTTTGCCTCCTGAATAGCTGGATTACAAGCATGTGCCACATTATTCTGGTTTTCTCACCTCAGCATTTTTCACTAACACACTATATAAGCTGTGGTCACAAAATACAATGAGTGTTTAAATCTCTAAAACATTATTACAGTAAAAGATACATTGCTATCCTCCTCAAAATATCCCTCCTCACTTCAAATACACTTATCCCATTGTTCTTGGCACTTTCTAAAGAAGTTCTGGAAGTTCTCTTTTGTGTGTGTCTTTAGTTGTGCTGTCCTGGCTGCCTTGATAACCTGAATCAATTCAAAACATTTACCTTTCCCGGTCATTTTGACTTTGGAAAGATCCAGGAGTCCCTTAGTGCCAGACCCAGTGAATAAGGTGGACAAGGACACACTGAAATCTTTTTAAGAACCTGCCCTTCCACTGGATGGTACTCAGCAGCAACGTTCGTATTTCTGGTCACACCTTGTAAAGACACTCATGAAAGATTTCCAGAACTGTTTCATGAAGTGGGAAGAATGATGGGACAAGTGTGTTTAAGGGACGGCGTAGTACTCTGAGGGCAATTCATAGCAATGTGTCTTTTACTGTAATAAAAGTTTAAAAATTTAAACATTCACCATACTTTTTTTTGCCACACCACATATATTTTACCTATTTGTTTTAAATTTTTCCTTTTTTTCCCTTTTCTTTTCTTTCCCCTCCTTCCTTTCCCCCGTTCCCTCTCTAGTTCTCTTCCCATTTGAATATTGTCTTTCTTTTTCACAATATCTATTATACCTTTTTGTCCTTATTTACATTTATGGTTTCTCATATCAGAGAAACAATTTGATATGTAATCATGTACATCTGATTTACTTCACTTAAGAGTATGTTCTCAAAGTGCATCCATTTACCTATAAACGTTTCAAGTTTATCCTTTTTTAAGGCAGAGTACTCCTCAATTGTATTAAAAAAAACCACATCTTCTTTAGCCATTCACTAGTTACTGGGCATCTGGGTTGTCTCCAAGACTTAGCTATTACAAATTTTGTTCTTATAAACATTGTGGCACATATATCGCTGTGATAGGATGTTTTTAATTCTTCTGGGACGATACCAAGAAGAGGTATTGCTGGGTCTAATGGAATGTCCACACTGATTTCCACAATGGTTGGACCAGCCTACATTCCCACCAACAGTGGAGGAGGGCCCCCCCCCCACAGGTCCGTCAGCATTTGTTACTGGTTGATTTCTTGATAACAGCTGTTCTTTTTGGAGTGAGATGGAATCTTAGCATTGTTTTAATTTGCATCTCTTGAATGACCAGTGATATTGAGTGATACTGAACACTTTTTCATATAGTTGCCATTTGTATTTCTTCATCTAAGAAGTGTCTATTCATTTCAGATGCCCATTTTTGGATTAGGTCTTTAAATTTGGGTGTCTGATTTATTTCAGTTCTTCATATATTCTAGATGTTAGACCTTTGTCTGACAGACTGCTGGCAAAAATTTTTTCCCACTCTGTGGGTTGTCACCCCACTCTCTTGGTGATTTCTTTTGCTGCGTGTGGTAGACCTAATATGGTCAACTTGAGCCAGAACACCCAGCCAGACTGAGTTGGTGTGATGCTGGGCGTATGAGATCCACCTGAGGGTTGCTGCTGATGCACCATAAGACAGAGTGGGAGCCGTGGCTAGTTGGCGGGCTGTTTCCTAGGAGAAGCTCTGCTGCGGCTGGTTCTTCCGAAAGGAACTCGGCTGTCCTCATCGAGGAAGCTCAGGGCTTTGCTGTCGTCAAGGATGGCTGCTGTTGCTTCGGAGGAGCTCTGGTTGTCATCTCTGCTGCGAGCATTGTATCCTGGCTCCAGCCATCATGTGCAGAAACAGACATACATGGGACAGTGCTGTGGGTTCCCAGCCCTCAATTGACTCTTTTGTGTCTCCAGTGCCTAGATGGACATTCGGCACCTTCTGCATTTGGCTTCTGGGTGAATATTAAATATTGTAAATGTCCCCTATTAAATCTGCTCTCTTAAAACCATTGGTTCTAGCAAATCTAACTAACACACTGTGCAGAAGCTTTTTAGTAGGATGCAATCCCAATCACTGATTCTTTGTATTACTTCCCATGTAGTCTGAGTTTTGTTCATAAAGTTTTTGCCTATACCAATGTCTTCAAGAGTTCTTCCTATTCTATCTTCCAGCAGATTTAATGTTTCTGTTTTAATGTTTAGATCTCTGATCCACTTTCATTTTAGTTTAGTACATGGTGAGAGACATACATCTAAATTTTAGTTTTTGGCACGTGGAGAGCCAATTTTTCCAGCACCATTTATTAAAGAGGCTCTCTTTCTTCCAGTGAGGGTGTTTGGCTCCTTTGTTGAAGAAGAGTTATTTGAGTGTGTCTGAAGTTCTTTCTGCATTTTCTAACTCATTCCATTGATCTTCAGGTCTATCTCTTTGCCAATACCATGCTGTTTTTATCACAGTAGCTCTATAGTATAATTTCAGGTCAGGGACTGTGATGCCCCCTGCCTTGCCCCTGTTGCCCAGGATTGTTTTTGCTATTCTTGGTCTCTTCCCATTCCAGATGAATTTTATGATTGCTTTCTCTAATTCTGTGAAATATGCTACTGGTATTTTGATTGGAATTGCATTAAATAAGACGGTTTTTTTCAAAGAAGGAAATTGAAGGGAGGTATGTCAAAGGCAATCATTCAGTAGAGCGTGAAAGTGAGGACGAAGGAGAGAGAAAGATGACTGGAAAAAAGATGGCTATGAAAGCCGAAGTCTAGACAGTGTGAGAGGATGGGATCTAACACTGAGTCAAGAAGTCACCACACTGTAAAAATAAGCTACCCACAACATTTAAATTCATAATTTTCAAGAATATGCAGGCTTTAGTGATGTGAGCTCTTAGCCTTTCTTGGGTCAGAAATCTCCCTGAACATCTAATAAATGCTACTAATTTTCTCTCCCCTAAAATACACACACAAAGATGTTCAGATCAGACTTTACACAGAATTTGAGGGGGTGACTTTGCCAGGCTCCCCAAGCTGAATGACCACAAAAGAGTCTACCTTTCTTCTTTTTAAATTAAACACACAGACAGAACAACTACAGCTTCAGCAATGGTTACAAAGTGAAGATACCACCATTACAAACACTTTCCAGGTCAAGCCTCTTCTATCCTTCCCGAAGAGAAAGAGCACCTTGAACCCTAATGCTAGGTTGTTTTGTCTCTTTCTGAACTTTATATAAATGAAACATGGAAGGGTTATATAGTATGCATTCTTTGTTGGTCTAGCTTTTTCCCCTTTACGGTATGTTTTTTGACATTCAGCCATATTCACACTCATTGCAATAATCTGTTCATTTCCATTTTGGTATAGTTTTTCATTGTAAAAATGTATGCTTTTATTTATCCACTGTACTGTTAGTAGACATTTGCCTTGTTTCCAATGTTAGGCTACTCTAAGCAATTATAAAATCATGTACAAATTATTGTGCATGTCCTTTGATGCACATGGACATGTATTTAAATAAAAACTATGAATGAAATCACTAGCATATGTGGTGTAGGTATAGTCAACCTTTATAGATAACACCAGTTTTCCAAAGCAGTATTAATAAGACTTTATGGGTAATATAGCTTAGAAATAAGGCTTTCTTTTTTTACTTTTAGTGAGCAGAAACATTCCTCCAATTCAGCTCCCTAAAATATCAGTTTGTTGTTTTTAAGTCACTGCTGAATACAACAACATAAAAATTGTAAGAAGTGCTATAGGCACAGTAGTATGTGCTCTGGAATCACTTTGGCCAAATTAAAATCCTAGTGCCAACCAGTGTTAGATTACTAGATAAATAAGCTTGTATTTAGGAACTACAAAATGAGGGAATGAATAAAAGTTTAAGTTTAATTCAAATAATTTGATTTAAATAATGTAATAATGCAGTAGGTACACATTTTAAGCATCAGAATTTTGCTGATTTTGCTTATCTTTTGGTTATTTTATGGTTTCATGTCTATTTTGTTTTGAATTAATTAGTGGCATCATAATCACTTCAGTGCTTGGTGAGGTAAAGGTCTAAATACTAGAAATCTGATTCTCTCATTCATTTCATCTGACAAGTATTTATCCTTCAAGTGGACATGGGTCAGTTTTACTTTTTCTTTCCAGTTCCTGACCTAGCACCCTCCCTATATTTAGGAAATCTGACACAATATGTGCTGGAAAAAAGCTACACTCTTGCATAAATCAAGGAAACCAAAAAGACCAAATAATTGCCCTCTTTACTTAGGAAGCAGGACACAAACTAGTCAATTAAATGCGCTCGTGCAGAATTTGAATCTAGAGCTAAAGTTGCAAGGACAGTTTAAAACTCATTCTTAGGATGCTTTCTTGCATGCTACCCAAAAGATGGCCCACACCATTATCTGACCATCCTGGCACCCTGATTGTGGACTTTCTGGCATCCGTGAAAAATCAGTTTGTTTCTGTAAGTCAAAAAGTAAATTTCATTCTTAGGTTAGTGACACACAGCACCCGGTGGCAATACTCCAGCAGTGGCATCAAAGGCGTCTTAAAAAGAAAAAGGATATTGCTAGCTGGGTGTGGGTTGCACACCTGTTATACCAGCACTCAGAGCCAGAGGCAGCAGGATCACCATGAGTTTGAAGCCAGCCTGCACTACATAGTGAGTTCAAGGCCAGCCCAAACTATATAGGCGCCTGTCCCAGAAAACCAAAACCAAAAGAAACAAAACAAAAAAAAGGATGGCCATCACTTTGGCTGTGGCCTAATCCTGAGGCTTGTTTCCTGTTTGTTCTCCGAGTTTGGTTCTTCGGTCTATCTGGTCATTTCTCCAATCCACCCAATACCCTCGCAATAAATTCCTTGTCTTTTGCTTCAGACTTAATTTCTATTGCAAATTTGGAACCAAGAATCCTAAAATGTCCTGCATCTCCAGTGGGCAAGAGCAACAGAAAGACAAGTAAAACATGACTCTATCTTACAGTTTAACAGAGAAGTTAAGACAAATAAATAGGCAATATAATAAGTGGTAAGTCCATAGCACAAGTAAACAAAGAAAACACAAGGCCATACAGCTTAGGCTTCAGGAGTTAGAACAGAAAGATACCTTGTAAGTCCTGCAATATGAATAGGGTAATAGCGGAAAGACGGAAGGGCATTCCAAACAAAAGGAGGAACAAACAAAAAGGCATGTTACCTTTTTTCCCCTGGGCTTCTTCTCTCCCTCCTACAAAGTATCAAAAGCACATTTGAATATACCTCAAGTAAAGCTGCGGGGGGGCAGCACATTTAAAGGATGAAAGCAAGAAAAGGCAGACTGGTAGATTTGGGAAGGGCAGCAGGAGTTCCAATTTGTAACACTGGTGACAATGATGGTATTTTTTTGTCCGCTCTGTGAAAATTAACCTCATGCTTGAAACACACACAGATGGGGTTGGGGATTTAGCTCAGTGGTAGAGCGCTTGCCTAGCGAGCACAAGGCCATATGTTCGATCCCCAGCACCACCCAAAAAAATAAATAAATAAAAAAGATATTCTTGAAACACATACAGAGAGCTCTATCACCACCAGACAGCTGGCCACAAGTGTCTCCATTCTCGTCTCACTTCAGTCACTTCTCAGAATAGTCAATGTGAGCTTTCAGGGTATTTTTTGTTTGTCTCTTTGATTGGTTGGCTGGTTATTTGTAACGGGGTGCAGCAGGAATCATGAATGAGTGGATACCGGAATAGAAAGGAGAAGTGAAGGTGATAGTCAAGTGACTCAAGTACTGAAGCACAAAGCATTCTGCTAACTGTCTTCATGAATCTAGGTTAACGGGAGGTAGAATTCTACAAGGAAGAAAATTATATAAAATAGTATTTCATAAAATATACATAAGTTCTTTTCTCTAAAATTATAAAACTTCTGCATTGGCAATTCACTTTAGAGATTTATCTTTTAAAATTATATTAGGTTTACATATCACTTCACTGTTGTATAAAAACTATGCTCTTTATAAGCTTTATCAGCTTTACCATCTTCAGTCATCCACTGTATGGGAGGTCTAAACTTGAACAGGAAAAATCAGCATTAAAGGAAACCAAGCAGCCACGACTAGAAACATTGTATAAAGGAGTCTGAAAGGATAAGCTTAAGGACATCTCATTCTCAAAAGTGACATCAAAGTTAAAAAACAAGTAATGAGTATTCTAAAATATACAACTCTCCTTTGAAAAAGGCTGTATTTACTGCCATGTGAAGAACAGGTTTTTATAAAAAAAAGTTTTAATTTCAGTTTCATCAAGTTGAACACTAGCAAGCACAAGGCCCTCAGTTCGATTCCCAGCACCAAAAAAAAAAAAAAAAAGAAAAAGAAAAAAAGAATGTTGTAAAAATTCACTTCAGCCATACTGAACTCCTTACTTTATCCAACTCCATGGGATATTTGCAAGTTCAGTTCCTCCTACCAAAATACCCCTATTCAAAAGTAAAATATCTGAGACCTGTTCTTGGAACCTGCCCCTAATTACTTTCCCCTGGGAGACACTCATTCTCTTTTCTCATGCTTCAAGAATATCCTGCACATACCACTATTATGATTATCGTATTAATACTATAATTGTTTCTTTGAACATCTCTTCTCAACTAGTTTATGAATGAGAGTAGGCAATTTTATGTATCTCTATCTATAAGTAAGTTTTAGCACAGCCTGTCTTGGAGAGTAATCAGTCAATAAATGGTTCTTAAATAACGAGGTGATATATTCATGTTAATATAAAGTTAAAGACAGCATATGTCAATATACATGTATTTATAAAATAATATAATTCAAACTTCAAACTCTGTATTCAGAAGCTAAGATAGCTTCTGTTGGTTTTTACTTAAAAAGAGAAGATATGTTTATCACTTTCACAATAATTACCTATGGACTGGGAATGAAGTAATTTATCTGCAAGTACATAAAGCCAGTGAGAGGTCTCTCTTTAATTTCACAAAAATCTTAATTTTATTTGTTATTATTTAGTCTCCCTTTGTAATCAGCAGCTTTTTTAGCTTTTTTATTAGTATATGTTTGTGATACATAATTACACTCACCCTAGGGAATCGTTATATACACATATCACATCTTAATCATTTTTACTTCCCCTTTCCCTCCAGACCTCCCCTCTCCCTGCCTCCCAGAACCCCTTCCCACCTTTTAAAATCTGTTTAGTCCACACACCTTCCTTCCGAGCTGTATGCCCTTGTTGTGGTTTGTGTCTAGATGTCCCCTCAAAGCCTCATGAAGTAGCTGGATCTAGAGTGTGTGATTACTAAATTAGTCCACTGATTGCTTTGGCATGGTTCTGCTGGGATCAAGGATGTGACGCTAGGATTAAGGGTATTAGGATTAAGGGTGGGAGTACTGCCCACCCTAAAGCCAGGTAGCCTGGATAAAATATAAAATACAGGAAGAAGCTGGTTCCCACCCCTTGCTTGCATTCCTTGCCTACCTTGCTGACTTCTGCCTGTCTGCCATGCCACCCTGCCTCAGACCCAGCTGACTGTGGACTGAAACCTCTACAAACTGTGAGCCAAATAAACCTTTCTTCCCCTAACTTTGGGTGTCAGGTATTTTGTCCCAGCAACGAGAGAAAATCTAAGACAGCCCTGTATGTACTCCTCTTGTAAAAAAACTGGGACAGAAAGTCACATTCCATCTAACCTTGGCTTCATCAGCAATAGCTGATTGGACAGACATAGATACTTGCCTCAAACTGTATTTTCTTCTAGGAATTTAGACTCCGATCACAGAACCATGAGCCAATACATGAATTTAAGAGTCAGAAAGTATGTCCAGCCATGCATAGTGGTGAAAGATAATATGCAGAGAGAGAAAAATAAAGTAGACAAATAGGGAGAACCAGAGAAACTATGCTGCCCAAGGATGGTAAGAAAGCAGCTGCCTGGGTTCCTGATGGATTTCTAGTTCCTGGTTTCACTCTCATTCATGTGGCCTGCCTGTACTTCTATCATGGGATACTGTGAAATCCCAAGTATCCTTGCAATAATTGCTTTTTTGAGTAAGCTAGTTTAAATTTGGTTTTGGTTATTTACAAATGAAAGAAATTTGATTAAACAAACCTCAAAAAAGAAAAGGTCAAGTGAGAATATCAAAATAATTGGTTTATTATTTAAAGAAAAAAAGGACATGTCAAAAAATGGCTGTTAAACTAGTATCTTCAAACACTCCACAGCATATGAAAATGAAAATATTCACCAACCATAACAGGTTCAAACAACATACAATAAAACTTCAGTACAGTTACAGGTCAGTATTAATTAATAAAATACTATTACACAACTAGGGATATTGCTCAGTGGTCCAGTAGTTACCTAGCATGCGCAAGAACCCAGGGTTTGATTCTCGACACAGTAAAATAAATAAATAAATACATACATACATAAATACATACATAAATAAATAGTTCTGGTATTTGTCAAAAAAGAAAAATAAAGACTATCTTAGTGCTTGATTAAACAAATCATTTTTAATTTAGCTTTTTTTTTTTTTTTTTTTTTTGAGACAGGGTCTCGCTATGTAGTTCAGGCCAGCCCTGAACTCACTATGTAGCCCAGGCTGGCCTCGAACTCCCTGCGATCCTCCTGCCTCCCAAGGGCAGGGACTACAGGTGTGGCCCACCACGCCTAGCTACAAATCGTATTTTTAAATAATAATCTTTACTAAAGGAGGGTGAGGTACAGCTTTTCTGATGGTATCAGTCCTATCTAACAAGCCAAAATTATCATCATATAGTTTTCCCCATCCATATACACCCATTTCTCTTGAAAATATGCCATTTCAAAAGAGTTAAAGATGTATTATGTACATACACCAACTCCCCATGATGAATGTAATCATTAAGTACAGCAAACACATACCAATGAACATAAAAATGGCACTTCTGACACCTATTTAAAATAATGCCAAGAAGAGGATGAAGAAGAAGAAGAAGAAGAAGAAGAAGAAGAAGAAGAAGAAGAAGAAGAAGAAGAAGAAGAAGAAGGAGGAAAAGGAGAAACAGTTTGTGTTCCCCAACAGCACAGTCATTAGTTTTTCCAAAAAGTAGGACAGATAGATTAGCTTTTCCATTCTTCTTTGATACTGGTTTGTTAGTAAGGAGATTTCCTTTGGCAACTCAGACTTTCTAGGAAAACAGTCTAGCTTCTTTAGTAAGAATTTTCAAGTGGATATTGAAGATAGATGAATACTGGTAATTTGTACTGTTCCTAGGTTCAAAATAAGACAAACTTACTTTCACATAAGCAAAGTTCAGCAAGACTGGGAAAAACCTCCAAATCTTTACAGAAATAAGAGATTAAAAACAAACAGTACTTCTATCAAATTTGGCAAGATTACACAGATAATTCTGGTATTCCAAACAAAATAAGTTATGTTAAAATTAGGGTAAAGGGAAAGGCTTACAAAATCTTGAATGAGAACTGTCATAAAAAGACGTTTTTTCAGAGCTGAGTATCAAACCCAGGGCCTTACACATACTAGGCAAGTACTCTACTTCAGAGACACATTCCCAGCCTATAAAAAAGATTTTAAGTAAACAAGTCTCAAATTGTTTACAATCATAGAAGAAAGCAGAGGCATCAATAAATTTTAACGACTTATACTGCATCTACAAAGTATTTACTGACATATTTAATTAGGATTGTCTGATACCCTCAGAATTTATTTTAAACTAAATACAAAAGGAATATTCTAAATGTTTAGTTCAGAAGTAGTTGAGAAGTTTTACAAATTCTCCACTTTATCCCCTTATTCGACCTTTCTCTACAATATGCTTCAGTTTTTCACTCAAATAAAAAAGGACAATCTTAGCACAGCTATTCCCCTTGAACTTTAATTCATCCTAGGAAACGAAGACTGGTTAAATGCCAAGTAAAACTTAAGAGACAGTCACAGATATGTGACTATATGGTATAATTAAGAAATGCTAATTATCATTAAGGCCAATTTCAAATTCTTGACAAGACACGAAATATTAGTGCTACTAGAAAGAAAGACTAGTGGTCAACATGGTATTTTCAAAAGCTAGAAATGTACCTTTTAAAACCTAAAACTAGTTGGTTTGTTCATTCATTCACTAATTCAAAGCCTAGTGGGGAAAATAGATATGTAAATTAAAATATTCTAAGGGCAACTGTTGCTGTAATAAATTATTTACTAAATTCTAAACATTATTCTAAATACTTCATTTACATTAAAAATTTACATTTCACAACAATCTTATGAAGGTGTGTGTCATTATCCCAATTTTAGAGGGAAAGAAACTGAGGTGTATAGAGACAACCTACAGTCAATTAGCAGCCAGGTTTCAACGCCAGCCATTCGGGATTCAGACCCAAGTACTTCATCCTGCCTCTCCAAATACTACAATAATTCACTCAAATTCTTACTCCTATCTTCTCTCTGGATCTGGTACTGCTCTAGGTGCATGAGAGATAACACAGTTAGTGGTAGATTATTTCCAGGATTTCTGGAGGAAGTCATGCCTTAACTAAGTCTGCAAGGATGTAAAGCAGTTAGGAAGACAAAATCCAGCACTCTAGGAGGCTGAGGCAAGCAAACAGCAAGTTCAACTTGTCAAGACCCTGTCACACATCAAAAAAATTTAAACAGGGATGGAGATATAGCTGAGTGTACAGTCCATAGGTTTGATTCCCAGCAATGCTAAATAAATGAATGAATAAATAAAATACACAACAAAACCAACCAGGAAGAAAAACAATGAAGGCATTTTTCAGAAAGGCTGCATACGCAATACTGTAGTCAACAATACAGGCAGAAAGACCACATAAGAACAGTCAATAATCCAAAAATCCAATAGAATGTATATTCAGAGAAACTTCAAAAAAAAAATAGTTCCATATGGCCAGAATGAAAGCAGAAATTACAAGAGTTAAAATTAGTGAGCCAGTCTGAGGCCACATCATGGAGAATTTTAATGACATGGTAAGTCATTAATTTATCCAATTAACAATAGGGAATCAATGAGAAATTATCAGATATGTATTTTAGACATACCATTCTGACAACTCTGAGAAGGTAAAGAAGACAGGAAAACTAGTGAGAAGGTAAAGAAGAAGTTTCTAATAAAGCAGTTCGGAACAAGGAGGCCAGGAAGTGACTGATAAACATTTAGGAGACAAATCCAGTAGATTTCAGTAAATGAATGGATGTAAGGAATGAGAAAGAAAGAAGCCTTGCACTGTAAGGCTTTGCACTTGATGCTCCCCACAAGGATTGCTCTTTCTTCAGTGCTTCCGATAGCTGGCTCTGTCTTGCCTGTCAAGTGTCTTGAACAATTCCTAAAACCTTCTTCCTTGGGTGATGAAGTCAACAGTGGTCCATGGTATCTTTTAGAGACAACAGATCAAAGCAAAACTTTAGGCAGGTATACAAGCTGGTCGGAGAAAAGTTTCAGGTACAGATAAGTAACTAGTAAAATAATCTAATGCTCTGGAAAGATCCTAATGCTGGAAAAACAGCCTGAGGAATAACTGGCAGGTATATAGTAAGTGAAACTCTAGGGATTCTTTAACCTAAGAAAATGTGAAGTCTGAGAAGAAAAACTGCCTAACTCTGGGAATATAGTTCTGGAGGACAAGTGGAAGAAGACAACACCTCAAGGAAATGATCCATGCACTGAGAAGCTCCAGAGAACACAGAAGGAAGTGGCATGGAGGAAGTCAGGCAGAGTTTCCAGAGAAAAGGGACCAACAGAACTACTGCCAATGGGCACCTGAGCAAGCAGGGACAGGTTTTAGCAATATGAACAAGTAGAAATTAAGACTGCAGTAGGATAAAGAGCAAAGTAAGTTTAGCCAATGCAGATGATCAATTTTTTCATATATGAAACTCAAATAATGGATGACTGTGAACATTAAACAATGTACTGTAGGGAACCCCTCATACAAAAAGTGCTACAAGCCTCAGGGACCCCCTTGGTCACCACATCTAGCCACAATGAGTTCCTTTCTGTTTGAAACATCCCAAACTCATTTGCACTGCAAGGCTTTGCACTTAACGCCACACACACACAGCTCTTTCTTCCACTGTTCACAAGGCCAGCTCTACCCTGCCTGTCAAATATCATCTAAGAGAGGGCTTCCCTAAGAAGTACCCTGAAGATCTTCTCAGTCACTCTCTTGAGTTACTCTATTTTACTCTTTCATAACTCCTAAACTCTGAGACTCTCTTGTTTAGAAATAATATAGCAAAGTGATTACAGTGCAGGCCACACATCAGACCTCAAACTAAAGTTTTGTTTACCAGTTAAAGTTATTTACCAGCTATGTGACCTTTAACAAACTGTTTAACCTCTCAGTGTCAATTTCTTCATCTCCAAAATAGACAAAATAATGAAGTACTTAATATTCACAGACTACATATAGGAAGTTAAATGAGCTAATACATATACACAGTTACTTTAAGAATACAGGCACAGTCTAACCTCTAGAATATTACTGTACACTTGTTTATTTGCAAAGATCTTAATGCTCCAGTAAATGGCACTTCTTAATATGTATTGCTAAAAACATCAAAATGTATGTACTGCTAAGCTTACATTTAAATATGTAATATGTAGACATCTAAAAATGTCATTTAACAAAGAAATGAAGAGTATTGTTCTAACTAAACTTCGGGAAATACTACTTTCACAAAAGAGATTATTTTCACCACAAACCACACAGAGGTAACAATCTATAGTCAGACAAGAGAAACGTTTCATAAATTCTATTCTTAAGTCCTATGTAGTTTTAAACAAACTATAAAAATGAAATATGGAACTTGAAGACAAAAGGTTCTAACCCAAGTAATTTTGAGAAATAGTGTTTCAATAGGAAACTCTTAAGAATAAAAAGAAATGGTCATAGCAAACACTGCTGTGCTTGGTAAAGTCATTTCTCATGGAGGATAAAGGTTAACAATTCTGAAACCATTATATATGTATCGATACTGAACAAATAAAGTAAATGGACATGAGAAGGTGAGAGACAGATTTCTCACTTTTGAGGAGGATACGGATAAGCCAAGGAGGTAAAGTTAGAATGAACATGTGGTAATGAGTTAAAGCCAAAGATATTAGCATGAACTCATATTCGGCTTAACAATGACATAGATGGATAGTCAGAAAAATAGACGTATGTTTGTATACACAGGTTAATGTACATGGATATATTTTCTAGGTCTATACACTGAGAGGACCTAGAAGTAATGCCATCCCAACAGCAACAAGCATGCCTACTACCCAGATTTTATCAATCTTCAATAAAAGGAACCAGGGATCCTTGGAGAGCTGGCTGACTCTAGGGCTTGGGCAAGAAACAGACAGGATGAGCCTGGGGCATCTTACAACACCAGAAAGTAAGAAGACCTCAGAAAGCAGAACAATAGGGTATGTTTTATTGGGCAAAGGAGCTAACCTGAAAAAGGTGGAATAACTTGAGCAATGAAATAGCCACAAGATGCTAACTGGAAGTGTAAAATACTGCTAAGTCTTTACCAATATAAATAAATAATAGGGTAAATAAATAAATGGGGGAGAGGAGAAAAGTCTCCATTAGCAGAAGAATTCTAAATAATTTTACAAATATCTCTTCCTCAACAAGGTAAAACCTAACTCTCTACTCACACAGGGTGGTCTACATTTAGTGACTTATTTCTAAAAGTAGACTATGGGAAAACTTTAGAGCAGAGAAGCCTTTACTACCTCAGTCAAATGACTAAGGTTAACAATACTGATGGAAAGTCATATTGACAGTATTTACCCCCATGATATGATGTGGTGAGAATGGCATCACTGTGATTGTCCTTCCTCAAATCCATAACCCAGTCTAATCATAACAGTAGCAAAAGAAACCAAAATTTAATAACATTCCACAAAATACGTGACCACTACGTGCTATAGTTTGAACTTGAATATTATCCCCCAAAGACCCATGTGTTACAGGCTCAGTCACCAACCCATGGTGCTACTGGAAGATGGTACAACCTTCAGGAGGTGGGGCCTAGCGGAAGGAAGTTTGATTGTTGGGGAAGGGCCTCTGAAGGGACTATTGGGACTCTGACCCTCCCTCTTCCTTTCTTTGGCTTCCCAGCCACCATGAGGTAAGCAGCCTTGCTCTACCAAAGAAGCTCCTTGCTTGCTATAGGCTGCCTCACCACAGGCCAAAGAGGAACAGAGCCAACTGACCATGCACCGAAAACCTGAATCCAAGAACCAAAATAAACCTTTGCTTTTAAAAAGTTTTCTCAGGTATTTTGTTATGGCAACAGAAAGCTAAGACAGTATCCCTCAAAACTGTCAAAGTTCTCAAAAACAAGGAAAGCCCGAGATGTTATCACAGTCCAGAACACCCTAAGGAGACATGATGACTAAATGTATGTATATTCTGGATGGGATCCTGGAATCCAAAACAGAACACCAGGTAAAAATAAACAAAAGCCAAATAAAGTATGAACTTTAGTTAATGGTAGAAAAACAATGTGGTTTCCTTAGTTGTGACAAATGTAACACAGAAATTTCAGACATTAAAAATGGGAAACTGGGGGGCTGGGGGTTTAGCTCAGTGGTTAGAGCACTTGCCTAGCAAGCACAAGGCCCTCAGATCAATCCCCAGCATCAAAAAAAATAAATTAAATTAAATTTTAAAAAATGGAAAATGATGCAGACTACACAGTAATTCTCTTTAAGTTTTCTGTCTAAAACTACCCTATAAGATTAAATTTATTTAAACTAAATAATAACAACAGTGTAAGGAAGTTACTGCCTTAGAATGATTTTAACCCTTAAGCCATTATAGAGTGTTGGACAAACACAGAAATACAATTAATACTGTGCAAAATAATCTCAATATTGCTGAGTAGTTTATAATACTGTAGGTGTACATGACTGCAAGTCATTTCTTCAGTGTACATTTTGATTCCTTAGCTGGTAAGCAATTTAGGAGCAGAAAACTCTTCTCCAAGTGTGAGGTCACTCAAATTTTAGACTAATGTAAAATTATACTATTAATCAGACTAATAAAAATTCCACCCAGATTTTGAAGTCAACAAATTTTCAAAAGTTTTAGGTAAAATATATTTGCAGCACATTACTAAAACACTTCCTTAGAGTCTAAAAAAAGGAATGTAATTATACATATTTTCAGAACATATATTGGAAAGCTCTCTATCAACAGTACACTAAGATTTAAAATTACAATAATTTGGGTCTACATTGGTACTTGTCCTAAGAGATTTGGAAACAGCAAAAGCCATGCTGGCCAGCCAGGTGTGGTATCATGTGCTTGTAATCCCAGCACTCTGGGAGGATGCGCCAGGATTGAAAGCTCTAGCCCAGCCTGGGCAACTTGGGGACTTAGTGAGGCCGTGTTTGAAAATTTAAAAAATCAAAGAATAGGCTGAGAATGTTGCTGAGTGCAATGGTCCCACGTTCATATCCAGTACTGAAGAAAAAAAAAACCTGTAATATTTGTAAATACCCTGAAAAGGATTTTAAATCCACAAAATTCTCTGACAAACAGGTAAGAAAAAGGAGGCAACCCAACAAAAAAATTTATGAGGAATGGGTACTGGCAAACCACTAAAGAAGACTCAAAACTGCTAATACTTAAAAGAATAAGAAAAATGAAAACAGGATGAAATT
This sequence comes from Hystrix cristata, assembly GCA_004026905.1. Taxonomy (NCBI): domain Eukaryota; kingdom Metazoa; phylum Chordata; class Mammalia; order Rodentia; family Hystricidae; genus Hystrix; species Hystrix cristata. The sequence continues at coordinate 12,455 of PVJO010005122.1, read as the reverse complement.
TTCTTAGAAATTAAAAAAGTAGAACAAAAATGATACGCCATTTTACACCAAGCTGAGTGGGAAAAATTAAAGAATCTGACAACACTAACTGATGGCAAGGATATGCAAAAATAGGAATTGTTTGCCAATGTCCTATAAATATCTTGTAAAGGAAAAAAAAATACACCTATCCCACCACCGAGAAATTTGACAACCAGGTATATGACCTGGAGAAACTGGCATGTTTTCCCAGAAGATACTAGAATGTTAATAAGGCAACATTTGTAACAGTCAAAAAAATGAAAACGATCTGAATGCTCATCAGTAGAGGAAATAAATCGTAGCATACGCATTTGATAGAACAGTACACAGCAGTAAAAATGGATTATCTGAACCTACAGTATCAATAAGGAGTGTGGGGGGATAAAAGTTTCCAAACACACAGACATGATACAATCATATTAACAGATGCTTAAAGTTACTAGCATATTTTCAAAAAGTGACAGGCAATTTCAAACATCTTACGTAAATAAACTCATTAATTTTGACAACAACCTTATCAGACAGACATTTCCATTATCCCTATTTTAGAGATAAGGACACTGAGGCCTGTAAAATTAACTTAACTAAGGTCACAAAACTATTAAATAGCATGCACAAGACTCAAAGCTAGGAGGCCTGGCTCCAAAGGATACACACCTTAAAAGCACCCAAAGCAATGCCATGTACAGGGGTACCTCAGTTCACAAACTTAATTCTTTCCAAGTTCTGGTTGCAAACTGAATTGGACAAGAACTGAATCAAATTTAATGGTTAGGTTCAATGTTGACCTTATGGGAAAATTGGATTTGGTTCTCATCCAATTCAGTTAGCAACCACAAATGTGGAAAAAATTAAGTCTGTAAACCGAGGTACCACTATGCGTGTGGCTTACAAATCAGGAAGAGATGAAAAGAGGAATGAGAGACATTCTCTTCAAGTGAGCTACAAAGTTCTATACTCCTTTTTTTAGAATTCAATGTGGTAACTATGACACATACAGTTCTTTTAAATATTAAACATATATGAAGCAAAAATGAAAAATGTTAACATTTCATTTGTGGGTTTAATAGGTGTATACTACGCATTTTGGCAATTTTCTTTTTTTTTTCTTTTTTTTTAAATTTTTTATTTTTGGTGCTGGGCATCGAACTCAGGGCCTTCTGCTTGGTAGGCAGGCACTCTAGCCACTGAGCTAAGTCCTCAGCCCCTATTTTTAATACTTCAAAAAAAGTCTCATCTATAAAGCAATATTACTAAAAAAAAAGCAACGTTACAACAAAATTTTTAAAAATTAAGAAATTTCTGATCTTCCTAGTTCACCTTTTACTTGAAAACAAAAGCAGATAAACCCTGAGTTTATATATGCCTATACAATTTAATACACACACACACACACACACACACACACACACAGTTGAACTGTTACACAAATCAAGAGAGAGGTTTTGGCAAAGTGTACCATAAATGGTATCTCTCACTATATTTACTATATTTATATTTATTTAGTAAAACGCCAACAGAAAAAGTATAGTGATATCTCTTTTTACTTGATAGTTTGTCTCTCTTTTCTCTCTTGTTTTCTACTTGTTTCTGATTTTTAACAGAAGGAAGCAAGAAGGAGGAACCAAGAAAAGTGTCACAGATTCTAAAAATAATAATACCAGCCACAGATGAACAGATATACAACCCTAATGAATGTAAGATCCCTCAAAAAATGTTCCAAAAAGTTACTTGTAAATTGGTTGTCTGGAACTCAAAATACATTTCCCCATAACAAACTCACAAGAGGATATGAGCACTGGAAAAAGATACTACCTAATTATTAGCAGTGAAACAGAAAAGTAGAGAACACATAATGTGCTAATGCCTGCCCCCCCCAAAAAGCATTCTCAGGCAGAGTTTTGAGGGCAGAAATCACATTTCATTTAACTTTGTGTCCTCAGTAAAATTAGCAAAATATTGGCATCTCATCAACATTCCAAAACTTCTGCCTACTCACTGATAGAGTAATGAGGAAAGATTGGGGAGAGGAGTACATCAATAGGTGGCACTGTCAACTCAGAACAATTTGGTGCAGGAGGCAAACAGAAAAGAGAGTGGAGAGAATGTGCATTGATGCAAAAGGCCTATATACAAGATGTAATCAGACATCATGATGAATGATTATGTTTTTTTAAAAAATGTATTACAGTAAAAGACACATTGCCATTAATTTCCCTCAGAATCCTCCCTCTCACTTTGAACACACTTATCTGGTCATTCTTGCCACTTCGGAAGCCACCCTAAAGTCTTTTTTTTATAAGTATCTTCTGTTGTGCTGTTGGGGCTGCCTTGACATCGTGAATCAATTCAACACATTTATCTTTACGGTCATTTTGATTTTAGAAAAGAACCAGAAGTCCCACTGTGCCAGATTGTATTGCCTTGCTATTGGATGCCACTTGGCAGCAGCAGTCACCGTATTTTTCATAGTAACTTATAAACATACTCATGAAGGAGGACTTCCAGAACTACTTCAGAAAGTCACAAGAATGATGGGAGTGTATTCAAAGGGAGAGAATCTTTATGTGTCTTTTACTGTAAACTTTTTATTTCAACATTCACTATATTTGTCAATCACATCTCATATGTAAAACTATCATAACGTTGGTGCTGGTAATTAGGAGAATGCTTTCACCTACATTACAAACTGTTTCTATTACGTATACAGCAAATACGCACTACACATGGGGCTTGTTTTGCTAACACTGAATCATAAGATAGTCTCCCTGTTGGAGTAATAGCTACCTGAGTTTTCAGTATTTTCTACTATAATCCCTGAAAATATTTTAATGTCATTTTTGTACCCAAATCCTATCATCCAAGAGATAACACTTGTCAATATTTCACTTACTTCCTTTCAATACTACTTCAATTCCTTTCCCCCACTTACATGTAATGTGTTATAAACAATACCATAAACATAGTTCTTTATATTACAACTTTCTCTCAACATTATGTATATAAATTTTATGTCAGTAAATTTCTTAAAAATGTAATATTTAATAGCTGGTTCCACCACATAATCATTAATTTCACTATCCTCATATGATATAGTATTTCAACTGTTAAAATTTTTCACAATTGTAACATCCTATGTAAATCAATGGCTTCTTAAATGTAAAGTTCTATACTGCTCTTTTAGAATTCGAAGTGAAAACTATGATACACAGTAATAAAGTATGGTTTGCTTTCCCCTCCCTGCCCAATAAATTCTACTGAACTAAAGAAATCAATCTAAGGCATTATAAACCAGACACAAAAGAAGAAAATTTACTCAATTTTTTTTAGTCACTCTTTTATGTCCAATAGGAAAAAGTCTGACAAAGATAAGTCTCTGATATCAGAGAAGGCAAGATAGAAGTCAGTTTTCCTGCTACACTCACTTACGTTTTCTATTTAGAATAATGAGCCATTAGTTTAAATAAGAAAAGCATTAAGATGCGTAAGAAACATCACTGTCAATACCACTGCTTATGAAAACTAGGTTTTCCTATTATGTAGAACGTCTAGAAAAATTGTGGAAACAAAAGGTAATGTAACTACCACACAATAGGAAAATAGGTTTTCTTCTATTAGTGTGCCATAATTTTTGACTGAACTAATAAATGTCATATGCTCTGTCCTTTCCTTCTTAAGGCCTACCAATTATACTAAATATTACTCAAGTTGCTAGATGTAGGAATTTAAGGATTTAAGAATCAATAACTAGTGGCAAATCACGTGGAAAATTTCAAAACAATCAACATCAGCTTCCTCATTCTCCTGCACAATTTATATTGCTTCGCCAATTTTCAAAAATGTAAATTTGTGTACATAAGTTTAAAACTCAATCCAAAATTTACTCGTCTATTTCCAGTTTTGGCTTCGTGTCAAGATCAATTAATTTCCCTAGTACTCTTATAAAATTCCACAATGAAGTAGGTCTGTGTTTAAACATTCCGAAAAAAAATTATGTAACATATAGACGTTTCTGATAATATGTGTTATTCTGGACTTCTGAGGGCTGCAGCTCAAGACGAAATTCTAAAGATGAATTAAAACTTGCCTAAAATGTTTACTTCCCCCTCAAACAAAACAAAGTTCCCATAAAAGAAGCCAAATACAATCTTTCATTGTAAATTCAAAGAGGGTTTAATAGCTCAGAATCCTGTACGCTTAAATTTTCAGAAGCTGAATCCCAGAACTATTGTAAACATAAACTAAATAACTTGTCTAAGAGTCTTTACTTATTACCTAATCTTTGGTTCCCCCAGAGATTACTTTTTATAATAATCTCAAATGTCCTAGAATAGATTAGTGTAACCTGGGCTACGCGGTTTACAAGTGTCTGCACCTCCTTCCCCCACGGAGAGAAGACAGAGAAGAGTAGGCAAAAAACACAATGAGATTATATACAGACCAAATAAAAGCTTGTAATCTTTACACTTTGGGCTACTCTTCTCATTAACGTATAATTCATTTTGACGAATAATATATTCACATTAATACAATCTCCGCCCTCACGACTCTCTGCCTGGCTGACACGAGTTTTCTCCTCAAATAAATAACACGCCTGTTGACTGATGCGTGTCCTGCTGTCGCAAACAAGACATAACTGTCCCGTAAGACAAAAACGTCTCTCTCAGGCTCCAAGGCTTTACCATACGTTTGAATTAAAAAGCACACTGGCACAACGACAAAAATCTCCCAGTGCGTCTGTCATGTAAAAGCACGATCACGAAAAGCTGTCGGCTGCGACCCAATTTTAGGTCACAGCCTTTTTTTCCTGTGCCCCCCCCGTGACAAACTTCAAAGGGAATGGTGGTAACGTGGAATCCTCTCCCCCTCCCCGTGCAAAACAAAAAACAAACACACAAAACAAACAAACAAAAAACTGGCCAACTTGGATGCTGGTCGGGCTCACGCGGAACCGGCGCCCTCCCGGCCCGAGAAGGCGGGGCGGACCGCAGGGAGGAGAGGCGGCCCGGGCTCCCCGCGCCTCACCGAGACGCCGAGCAGGTGGGATTCCGGGAAGCAACCCCGACTTACGTAATCGGCTTGTCAAACCCAGCGCCAGGACCTCCCCCTCCCCGCCCCCACCACCCCAACAACAACAGCCCCAGGCCAGCCCGGAACGGGAGACCCCGACCGAGCTCCTCGGAGCCCCTCACGCGCCGACGCAGGGCGCGGGCGCCTCTCAGCCCCCCGCCCCACCCGGGCGGTCCGAGCCGGCGGACCGCAGCCCGCCTCTGAGGACCCCAGAGCGGAGGTCGCGGCCGTCCGCGCCCCGGCTGTCACCCCCCCGGGCCGTGACAGCTCCACGCGCCGCCGCCACCCGTTTGCCGCCCCCGCACTCACCTCCACGGCGGCCCCCGCGCGAACGGCGGGCCAGGCTCGAGGAGCCGCGTCAGACTCCTCTCACGCGCGGCGGCGGGACACGAGGGGCCGAATGCCGCGGCGCTCCGAGCTCGCTGAGCTCATCCCCAGTCCGGCGCTCCGCCCTGCGCGGCACCCCCGCCCGCCCAGGCCTGCCGTCTCAGTCAGACGGGACTCCCCCTCCCCTCGCGGTCGCCGCTCTGCCTCCGCCTCTTTCTCCGGCTCCAGCCGAGGCAGGCGCCGCCACAGGCGCCATCTTGGTAGTGACGCAAGGGCGGGGGCGGGGATCGCGCCCCAGAGATCCAATCACAGGCCGAACCCGGCTGGAGGGGCCGCAGAGGGCTGCGAAGAGGGTCTCGGGGTCCTAGCGCCCGGTCGTAGAGGGGAGGGCGAGATGGGCGGGGCTGAGGGGGTGGACTAGTGACGCGCGCTATAGTTTGGGAAACGCGTCGTGGTTTCCCCTCAAGTCGGGAGATCCCGAGCCCGATGCGGGCGTAGGAGAGGCCTGCAATGCCTTCCTCTTTCACCACCCCGAGACACGAGGATCCAGCTTGCGCCTACTGACCTGTTTCTTGGTTCCTCTCCAGCTCTCCCGGGAGTCCTTTCTAGCTAGAGCTCGGCGCGTGGGTTTGAGCGCCTCTGGTCCCCAACGACACTCGGATTGTGCAGGAAACCCCCGGGGGATTAGCAGCCACCTCGTGGGTTTCGGTTCCAAGATAGGTCAGGTGAAACGGGGAATTCAGGGGGTTGCTCCGAAAAGTACTTTGATAAAACACACCTATTGTTGGCCAAAGGGTGTCCGTTACCTTGATTAATTGGATATGGCCTACTTAAGCCTGGTTGTGGCTGCGCCATTAATGGCTATTGGCAAGTTGCCTCTGAAAAATGAGAATAATAAAGGTTGATTACCCCTACAGGGTTATTCTGAACATTAAATTCTATAGTACACATAAAGTGCTTAGCATAGTGCCTGAAGTACTCAATAAATGTTAGATATTATACCATGGACAAATGAAGGAAGTAATAGGACCTTGAGAATCCCTCTGGCTTCAAGTCAACTTGTGCAGAATAGGCACTCATCCTTTTTACTAGCCAGCCAGGTTTATAGTTTTATGTTCTATTTCCACTTCTTCCTTTGTAGTCAGCCAGCAAACATTCATTGAAATCTAAGCAGAGAGGACACATAGATGAGGGAATCAGAAAGGGAGTTGCTATCTAGCGGGAAAAGAGGAACAGTCAATAAAATTTAGAAGGGAAATGTGCTGTAATGGTTATGTAAAGAATTCTGAGATAACATGGACTGAGATGACTTTTGAAAGCCAGAGTGCTCAAGGAAGGTCCAGCTGAAGCATGAGAAGGAGCTAGTAATGGGAGAAAGGCCCTGGAAAGTTGTGTAGGCAGAGAGAAAGGCTGTACAAAGAACCTATGGCAGGAAGGAGCTTGGCAACTAGAACTGAGTGGGGTCCGTGGTGTTAAGGAAATCCTGTTTTACATGAAGAAACCTAGCATGGGACTGGAGAAGGTGTGAGGACTCAGTTCTACAGAACCTGAAGACAAGAACGGGTCCAGCATGGTGGTGTATACCTGTAATCCTAGCACTCTGGGAGGCCGAGGCAAAAGGATTGCAAATTCAAGCTTGGTCAACTTAATATTAGTGAAACATTGACTCGAGATAAAAAAAATAATAATAAAAAGTGCTGGGGATATAGCTCAGAACATCGCCCGTAGGTTAAAACCCAAACATAGTGCAAAAGAAAAAAGGTTCTGGTTATTGTAGTTGCAAGCAGCAGTCCTTGAAAGCTTCTAAGCAAGGAGCAAGGGAATTAGGAACAGTGACACTTGGAGTGTGACATCTGTATTTCTATTTCAGGCAATATATGGGCTGAAGAATTAGATTCCAAGTAAAAAAAAAAAATCTGAGGTTGAGCCTCTCTGACCTAAATGACTGAATTGTATATTCCAATCTTCTGTTTTCTTATTGTTAAAATGTATGGACATTACACAACATTGTATACAGAAAAGCATTGTTTTCACTGAAAATTGTTTTTGTTTTTTTTTAAGACTGGGTCTCACTGTGTAGCCTAGGCGGGTCTTGAACTTACAGTGATTCTCTTGCCTCAACCTCCTCCCAAGTGCTGGGATTACAGGTATCCACCGCCACTCGTGGCTCTTGAAAGTTGTTTTTAAAAAAATTTTATTAAGATCCAAGAACTTGGTAACTCCTGTTCTTTCTCTGGTGAACACACATTTAGCCTTTTTTTTTTGGGTTTTTTTTGTTTGTTTGTTTGTTTTAGTCGTCACTACACCTGACAAGTTCATTCCTCTTTGAGAAGTAGTTTGGTGTATTAAAATATTAGAGCAGCAGTGAAAAATTATAGTTCTTATATATATATTTTTATCTACACTACAAGGTATAAGTTAAAATATAGACATACTTGCAAGAATTGCTTAAAGAACAGGATTCTAAACAGTTTCAAATTAGAAGGTTCATGGATTTTTTTAATCAAGGAAAATAGCTCTGAAAAGAAATTCAAAACCAGTACAAAGTATCTCACTTGGTGCCCTGGAAGTATCTTTAAGTACCTCACAGCCTGTTGTAGTCATGAGTCCCCTCTCCATCCCAGGCATGTGTCACTCTAGTCATAGCTACATTAATTTAAGCCCTAAATGTGTCTTGAGCAAGGGATTCTAACAATGTAGACTGAGCCAGGTAGGAAAAATGTGGCCCCAAGCTATTTCTGAAATAATGTCATCTTTCACAGCTGGAACTCTATCTGGCTGTTTCTTAGAAGTTATTTTAAAACACTGTCATTTGAATGATGCACGAAGGGAAACTATGAAACAAGTAGCCCTTTACAGCACTGGAAGCTCGAACTGTTTTACAGCTCAGTCCCCTCAATTCAGGTACTTGAATTGTGATGCCAGACATTTCCCATATCCTTAAATGAGGACCTAGAAGTTTAAAGCAGTCCTCGATATGTATACTGCAAGGCTTCCTCATGGGCTAGGAAATCTTCCGCCAAGAATTTATGAGCTTTTAGAGACTGGCTGGATGTGTCTGAAAGCAGAACATACTTTGCCAAAATGTATCTGTTGTAAAACAGCCTTCGAGTGACCTTGCAATGTATTTAATCTGCAAGCTGTAATTTTTTAGCAACACGGTCATATCAGTGTATTTGTTAAACAAGAGCATTCTGGTGAAATTCTTCTCGAGAGACAATTTAACCGAACAACTTGCAAGGATAATAGTAAGAAACGTCATGTCACAAATGAGATTCTAAGGGTGGTGCCTGAGAGGAGTGACCCAGGACAGGCCTGTGACAGTCTGAACCACTGCTATCGCTGTCCTTCGGTGGCCAAATGAGAAGTCATCTTTGACTCAGCACTTTTTCACCACTTTGAAAATTATCATTTCTCAACATTCTCCTGAAGTCAGTAATTTCACCTCTTTAAACAATTCGACTTTTTACTCTTTAAACTGCAAATTTATTTCTAAATAACATGTCTGTTTAGCTGTCATTGTGCGCAGTCAGGTAAAGAAGGCCCCGTGACTTTCTTTAAGTGGTTAGACAGTATTTTCATAACTTAACAAAGTTGTTTCAGTCATCGTTTACGTACCAAACCCAGTACTGAACCTAGAAGCCACACACCCGTACTACACAAGCCTGAGGGGCAGAGGTCATGCACCGAAGCATGTAGTTTTACTAAAAGTTGGACTCAGACGAGTTCTTCCCTAGACAGATAAACTTGGGTGCCTGGCGCATTCAATTCTCATTTCAAAGATGGAAGGTGACCAAAAAAGATAATATTTGAACCAATCCTGAGAGAATCTAGATTTTCTGTGAAAGATGAGAACATTGTTTTGGGGGTGTTGAGTTGGGTGGTACAAGGGGCTGAGTGTGGTAAAAGGCTGGAAATTCATTTTTTTCTCTCTTTTGTCTTCTTTACATCTTTATAATAGATGTAAAAAATGAAAGAGATGCTCTTAAACCATTCCCACACTATGACTATCTTTGGGAGTGGCCAGAGGTACAAATAATTTAGAAGCATGGGCATCTGTGCTGACTTGCAGGAAAATGAGTCAGCTTTTTTTAATATACTCGCTTCTCTAGGTGCAGCCTGTATATTTGGAAAACATGAAGCGGAACAAATCAGACACCATCTTTTCTTTTTATTGATTGGCCCAGACATGTATCCTGCAAGAGTAGACAACAGGGACACCCTTTTCATTGTCCAGGCTTAAGGAACCCTGCCAGCAAAGGGAAACACCTGCAATTGAAAAAAATAAACGACAACAAAAGAACTTCTGTTTTCTTTCTTTTTTGGTGAGGGGGGAGTGCTGGGGAGTGAACTCAAGGCCTCAAGTACTCTAACCACTGAGCTAAATTCCCAGCCCCACATTTCTTTAATAGTAGCCGTGGTATACCTAATCACAAAAATCGACTTCTCTTTTTCTTTCATTCCATGATACCTAATCAAGCATCAAAACCAACTGACATCACCTCCTTAACATCAATACTATTCTTCCTCACCTCTCCTTTCGCATCTCCACTGACCTAGTTCAATTTTTTTTAACCTGAAATTTTGCAGCAGTCATCTAATTGAATTTCCTGTCTCCTGTCGCTTTCCTCTTTAATCCATCCATCCCTGTGTTGCTAAGCTGATCTTTCTCAAAAAGAAATAAGATCAGTTGTTACAGTTCAAAGTTGTTAGATTCCTCTCCCCCTTTCTGTTTTAGCTGGAAAGATCATCGGTGTCCAGTTTTGATGCTGACTAGAAAAGCCAGATATTGGGACCTTTGCTTCTTTTCCTAAACCCTCTCAAACTCATACTGCGGGGCTCTTTTTGTGTGTGTGGTGTCTGGGACTTTAAATTTCTTCACTAATATATGTTTGCGATACATGATAATTACATTCATCTTGGGCAATTGGTGCATATGCACATCACATCCTGTCATTCTTACCCCCCAACACACACACTCCCAGCTTCCCTGGTACTGAGGATTGAACCCCCAGCCATATGCGTGCTAGGCAAGTGCTCTACCACTGAGCTACAGCCCTAGTCCTTTAGAAAATATGTATTCTGAGGCAGTGTCTCACTTAAGTTGTCCAGGCTGGCCTCAGACTTGCAGTTCTCCTAACTCAGCCTTCCAGGTAATTGGGATTTCAGAGAAGTGTCTCTGCTCCTGGCGCTGCAAGGCTTTTAACTACTCTAAGGCATTTAAGCCTCTCCTGCCCATAAGAGTACCTGAGCCCCCTTTTGCAACACATGCACATACAAATAGGCCAGTCAGTTATATCAAGTGAGTTATATCAAAGGCAAAATTAGTGCAGAAAGGACAAACTCTAACAAATACCTTATTCGAAATATGGAGAATCATAGACTTTTAATAATAAGTATTTAAATTTAAACCAAAAAAGCCCTCCTGAGCCTCTTGTAAGGTGGTTTTCTTATTAACTAGTGTCTATCAGCTATTTTAAACACTTCAGTGTCAGCATTATTTTACTGTCTGCTAGAAAGAGATATCCTTCCTCTACATTTTCCATTCATAACCCTGCATGTTTTCATATGTGGTTGTAATTATTTTAACGGCATGTTTCATAAACAGTAGCCTTGTTGATTTAATAGGTTTTTCAATGTTGTAGCAATAACTTACATAGTATAAAAAGGAAGTTGAGATGGGGCTTATGTTTGAATATATTGGAACTGGAATGGATAAAAGGGCTTTGAAAGTTGGGCCAGTAGCGGTACTGCCAAACTGCTGCCTGCATTGTGATGCTGTTTGGAAGGCAGTGGGTGGAAGAGTCGAAGAAAAGACAGTCTCAGAATTTTTGATGTCTGGTTGCACAGTGTATGTAATGATAATGGCCTTTTTTTTCTTTTTTTTTTTTTGGTGCTGGGGATCGAACTCAGGGTGTTGCGCTTGCAAGGCAAGCACTCTACCCACTGACCTAAAGCCCCAGCCCTGTCTCAGAATTTTTGATGTCTGCTTGCACAGAGTATGCAACGATACTGGCCATTTTTAAACTAATTACATGCTAAAAGGGAATGGGAAAATGGTGGATTTATAAAGACACAAGGAACATATTATGCCCTTTCATATTCTCACATAAAGTAAGTCTCTGTTTGCTACAAAGCTGGGGCCAAGAGTTAGAATACTAAAGATAATAAAAGTGATCATCACAAAGGAAAATGCCACGGGTTGGAGATTTAGTACAAGTGGTAGAGCGCTTGCACAGCAAGCACAAGCCCCTGAGTTCGATCTCCAACACTCCCCCCAAAAAAATTAGTATGGAAGGTGAAAATTCAACGTTGACCACAAAGAAAAATGCCACGGGTGGAGTTCAAGTAATAATGTGCACGGCAGTTGGACAAGAGCAGGACTGAATGGACTGGATTAGTTGAGGTGGGTCAGGCCGTGAGAAAATGGATTTAAAATTTATCATTTGACCTACGTCACAGTGGCTTTAGGAGACTCTGCATCTTAAGTTGATTTTGTGTTTCTCTGAGCTAGAGCTCAGGATTTCTGTGCAGGGAAAAGCTTCAACAATCATCCCATGACCCATTTCATTTCCAGAATGTGGACTACTCCGAAATGTGAACTTGTGCCCATTTTTGGCTTCTCTAAAATCTTACACTCCCATTAGTGTGAAATGAGTAGGACTAAAATCCAGATTTTCAGATTCCTTGTTCTTGGCTTTCTGTATTACACACACATGAATCAGTTCTGAGAATTCAGTTTTACCAGATCCCCATGAATTAAGCTGGGTCCATAGGAGAATCCTTGTCACACAGGAAGAAATTGAAACTCAGGAAGGAAAAGTAAATTTCCCAAGTCATAAAAATCACATGATCATCTCAATAGATGCAGAAAAAGCATTTGACAAAATCCAACACCCGTTCATGATAAAAACACTACAGAAATTAGGAATAGATGGTGTATATCTCAATCTGATAAAAGCCATATATGACAAACCAACGGCCAACATTACACTAAATGGCCAGAAACTAGAAGCTTTCACACTAAAATCTGGAAC